>LSSL01001142.1:10866-36360 GCA_001953115.1 Smittium mucronatum
AAAAAAAAAAAAAAAAAAAAAAAAAAGATGAAATTTTTTTCACACAGCTTTAAAAGGTTAAATTTTTATCTGTAGAGCTGTAAAGGTAACCAAATGCTAAATCCCATAAGCAAATTTAAAAAAGAAGAAACTTTCTACCCTTATTTTATTTATATACGCGCCTATTATTCCAATAGAAATTTTGAGTTGGTTTTAAGATATCATGGGTATTCTTTTGATCGAATAGATTGATACTTTAAAAATGATTTTTTTTTTATTAAATTAAATCGGATCAAAATTAACGATGATAATACAGATAGAAAATGTAAGTTATTATATTAAATCTTTTTAAATGTAAAGCTACGTTAATTTCTTTTATAAACCTAAAATTTGAATATGGCATACTGGTTAAAACTTATAAAATTATCGATTAAAAAAATTATTTTTCTGATTTTCACTTGTACTAGGAACACGATATTTTTTCCTGTTTTCAAACCATTTTATCAAATCATTTTTTGCGACTGGAATAAAAAACATTAAATAATTAAAAATTAAAAGAACAATTTGATTAATTTTGGCTTATTTTGTCATAATTTACCATAAAGATAGCCAATTTTTCTCCAATTTTTTTACCTTTATATATTTTTTTGAAATAAAAGGTTATATTTTATACTAATTACAATCCATGACACTTTATAATTTTATATCATTATATTTTATTATAAATACGATCTTCATTTTCAAAATTTTAGAGCAAAAAATGTAAACCAATTGATCTAAAATTTATGGCAAAATTATAATTTAAAACAAATTTGCCATAAAATATTGTCACTATTATTATTAAAAATACAAGTAAATAAAAAACTCTATATATGTCAAAAATTTTACATAAAGTTTTAAATCAAAAAAAAATTATAGTAGATATGAACATGATTATTGGGACTCGTGTTTGTTTTTAAAGGTCTATTCATAATTATCTTTTTAATAAAATTAGAGAAATATGCAGATAATAAAAATATTTAAATTGGGGGTTTTCAAATATCCCATATTTTATCGTTGATTTTTATGGTATTAAAGATTATTTTTTAACGCCAATTTGAAAATAATTCATTATTTTAAACATTTATGCAAATACTGTATATTTTTTAATTGTTATTTTTTTCGATTTTTTCTTATAATTTAATAAAAATATATTTCTCCATCATATCTCTATTATGTATTTATTCACTTAATCCCACATTAAACTTAAATCGGCATTAAATCTTGTGTTCTAGAAATTTCAATTTTTTTTTTTAAAAAAAGTTATACGCTAAAAAAAATTCTTCCAGTAATTTTTTATCGATGTTGTTTGACTAATATTTTTCTAAATTTCCAATGAAATTAAAAATGTTTTCCTTTTAGGGAAAATTACCCCTATTTTATTTTTAGGCTAATATTTTTTTAATATTGTTAATTAGCATAATATCTTCTGCTAATATCATACTATAAAATTTAAATAATTATTCTTTAATATCCACTTGAATTATTCAAACAGGAGTTAATTTAGAAAGCCATATTTTTATCAAATTAAAAAGGTAAATGTGTTTTTCCATCTGGTTTATATCTGTAAAATGTTAAAATATAACCTCTATTAATTATTTTGAGCAAAGTTTGCAAAAAAACTTAGTCCGAATTTTGAAATTCTTGTTCGAAATGCGGATTAAGCCGACTTCTACAGTATTAGATGAGTAATCTTGAAATTTTGCAAAAAAAATCATGAATAATTTGAATAGCCAAAACCCCATTATTTACAACAAGACAGAGTTTATCATAAATTTTACTGGTCCTTAATTTGACCCTAAAACTAAAAGAATATTTATTTATGCACATATAAGGGTCCAGACGTGTAAACATGGTTTTTATAATTGAAATATAAATCGAAATATTTATATTTTTTTACCCTTAAAAGCTCAGTTATTATAAAGTTAATTCTACTATTAGAACATATAGATATCTTAATTTTTAAATCTTTTCTTTATTATTTTTTATTCAAAGCTATACATATTTTCGCACTGATAACAGAAAAGCTTATATATATAAAAAAATTAGTTTATTTTTGGTGCCTATTCCGACATAATTATTTGTAAAAACTTTATAGTTCCCAAAAATAAAAATTTTAAAGCGATAAAATTATGCCCTCAATACAAATAAATCAAAAACATAAATACTTTTTTTGATTAAGAGTTTATATTTTGGAATTTTAAAACAGCTAATTTTCCCCTTAAATTTTGTTTTTCTATAAGATGGATTTTTTTTAAATTTTTTCGGTTAAATATAAAAAATTACGCCACACATGTAAATTTGTATAATTTTTTTATTTTTTTGTATTTTTAATAAAATTTTCATTCCAATATGCTTTTTAAATCCAAAAAATGAAATTTTACTAGATAATAACGCCTAATCACTAAAAAAAGTTCATGTGTTATTTTTGAAACTAATTTTCTAAAAAGATATTTAGCTAAAATATTTTTTGTTCATTTTTAATTTTAATGATCCGGAAAAATAATTTCAAATTAAATTTATTAAATTTAATGGTTAGAACTTCTCTTTAATATTTTTAATATTTTACTGGAAATATTTTCATCATTTACTTATAAAATTAAAAATTTGATTATAGTTTAAAATGTATTTGTTGTTTTCTAATAAAATGAAAAAAAAACATATTATACTCTAAAAATGTTGAAAACACAATATATTAAATGTCGAAATAATTAAGCTGGAATTTTTTGAAAAGTTTAATAGCCTCAGAAAGAAACTAAATAAATGGCATTTTTAATTATATTAGGATGAAAAAAAGATAAATTTCTAAAATATACGTATTTTAAATCCTTTTTTTTTTTTTTTACCAAATATTTTTTTTATTAGATCATTATTATAATTATAATTGAATTTTATAAGGTCTTAAACGTGTAATTTTTTTTTTTTTTGAAAATCGATTTAAACTTGAGAACAAATAGTTCCAATATAATATTTACAATTTAAAATAGAAAATTATCGAAAAAAGATTTCAATTTTCGTTTATTAATTATGTAATTTAAATATATTAAGCTATCATTTTTTTATATATTATCGAAATAGTTTCTTAATTTAAACTTAACTATTATTAATTATTAATTTTCCCTCTAATTTTTTCCAGAAATTCTACAATTTTTTAATTTAAAAATGTTTTTTACTTATCCATTGCGAGAAGGCAAATGTATCCTCATCAATTTTTTTTTTTTTTTTATAGGGAATTTATTTATAATATTTAAATACTAGAAAAAAACTAAAATAAAAATACAATAAAAGGAAAAAAATAATCAAATTTCATCCCGCTCCCATCTGTCGCTCTAGCGGCTCCGTACCCACTGGGCATTGGTTCAAGGAGTGTATCCTCATCAAAATTGCTAATTTTTTATCAAAGTATAACAAAATAATTTTTATTTTTCAAATTAAAACAAAATAAGCACTTTTAAACTGGTTAAATTGATAAAATTTTAAAAATAATGCGGTTTTTAAAGTTTATTTATAGATTTTTCATGAATTTATTAATTTTGAAACATTGGGTTGACAAAAGTCAAAATTTATTATTAATACAGAAGAATTTTTTTTTAAAAAAATCGGTTTATCGGAAATTTTTTAAACATTTATTAGGATATGGATATTTTTTCTATTTATATTAGGTTAAAGATGATTAAATTTATTTTTTGCCAATAATTTACAAATGAAAAAAAAGTCTTTTATAATAAAGAATATTTGTGTGTTATATTTGGATGTGTTATTCATACGATTGTGATTTTTTTTTGATTTATTTGACCTCCATGTGATTGATATATATTTTTATGGCATTGTTATTGGATAGTATTAGAAATTATTATGAAATTTAACTCCAAGTTATCTAATGAATTTTCTTAAAAAAATATGCGAATAAAACCACTTCTATCCTATGTTTAAACCAACTCGTATAATTATTTGCTTATTTTTAACGTCTAGATACAAAATTTATCTCATTATTTAATAATGATAATTCGAATCAAATTAAAGACAACTGCTAATAATTTTTTTTTTTATCATGCTAGATAAAAATATTTGATCAATGTGCTTTATATTTTCTAGTATAAAATCATTATTTAATCATCTATTTCGATTCCTTTAATATAAATTCAATTATTTAATTATTCAATCACCCAACCATCCAATTATCCAATTATTTTTCTTATATTAATTTTTACTGATAGTTAAAAGAAATGAATGGAATAAATATTTGAGCATTTATTTTATATTTTATTCGTTAAATTTAATTTTTTTGGAATAATCTGTATATTTACTCAATCATTAATATCTAATTGAATTAATTTGAAATTTTTATTCAAATTAATAATTTTTTTATTTTATGTTTTCAATAAAATTTAAAGGAGTTTTAACAAAGTAGAAATTGAATTTTTACTAAATTTTTCAAGTATAAATAATATTTTAAACCACATAGCATGAATATTATATATATAAACATCATAGGTGCATAATGACCCATCCTAAATAGATTTTTTATTTATATACAAGATAATATGAATTGTTTTATTGAAATTTATCAATATTTTTAATATTTTATAAGAAATAAAACTAGTAAGGAGGGTTCAAGATAGAAAAAAAATTCACAAAAGTACAATCTAATAGAATGTATATTAATGATGTATATAATAAAAATATAAAATAATGATTATTATAAAGTTTTATAAGCAATAAAACAATTAAATAAATACAAATAATTATACATATTTAAGGATATCTTCCTAATTTTTTGGATATTGTATATTCAATCTTTTGATGGGAAATTCTAGAAAAAAAAAAATTTTTTTTGATATAATCCTACAAATTTTTTATTTTTCGCCCTATCTAATTTTAATTATTTATCATAATATTTTATGAAAGTTATTAATTCGGATCAGAATAATAAAATTATCTAGAATCTAATCCCATTTTACACTAAATTTAAATCATTAAAAAATTAAATTAATTGAGCATTTATTTTTAATTTTAATTTTTACTTTTTAAATACAGTTTAATCTAAAATATTTATAATTATACATTATAATTACTGAAAAATCACAAAAAATATTCTCGTCTATTCAGAATTTATAAGTGCTATTAATTTACATATTTACCAGAACTTATGGAAGACATTCAGTCATCATCAAAACATAGAATAAAGGATGGCTTTAAAATAAATATATTATAGATCATCCAAAAAAAATTCAAATAAGTTCGTATTTCCGAATATTTCAAAACACTTATAATATTATAGTTTTTTTTTTTTCCGATTTGTTGAAGATAAAAACAAATTTTAGTTTTAATAATAGTGAAATAAATTATCTAAATTTAAGGCATTTGTTTCTGTAAAAAATAATATGGCTTAATAGATGTCGAAAAAAAAAGATATTAAATAAGCTCGATTTTTTTCATGCCACTTTAAAATTTAAATATCTTTTTTTACAGAAGACCAGAATAATATGGGAAAATTAGATACAATAACATTACGAGTATAATTATTTTTTTTGGAGATATTTATTGCTACCATTTTATGGGAAAATATCTAATAAAAAATTATATGCAATGTTTTTTTACTGTTACCTCTTGTAGTTCTTACAAAATATATGAAATATTAAATGTTACAATAGAAATTTTAATTTAATTATGAATTATTATCTTTTGTTTTTATAAAAAAAATATATAAAAAGGTGCATTTTTCTTTTAATTTATAAAATAGTAAATTATTAATTCCTTATGGATATTTATCCAAGATATTATATAATTAAATATTATTATATATCGAATGCAAAAGACTTACCAGTTGAAAAATAAAAAATTGATTTTGATTTTTGAGTACTTTTTTGACAATTAAATTATATATAAAATGTACTTTGTGATATTTTCTATTACTTCTTATCTAATATTATGAATTTTCCCCACTTTTATTCAAAAAAAAAACAAAAATATTCAAATTTGGCTAATTAACATTTAGATTTTATACATCCAAGGTGATAATACAGAAAAATGAATTTAATCAAAAACGATTTTTTCTAAATTTGGAAATCGTTTAATTTAATATCACTCGATAATTTTTTTTCACCTAAATTAGTTTGGGGACTATTAATCGGAAAAATGATAATAAACAGTCAAATTTGTATTTACCAAATTAGGTTTTTTAAAAATGGGTTATTTTAAATGAAGAATTTTAATTTTAAATGTGTTAAAATATAGAATTTTTCATCAATTACGATTATTAAATATTTTATAATTTTTTTTCATAATTCTTAGTTTTTCAGTTCAAAACTATATGATCTATTTATTCAGCTTCATTTTTTATTTTAAAAAACTTGAAATGTTGAGTATGCTATTTTAAGATCCTTAGATGGGTTGGTTTTATTGTTTTTTTTTATTACTAAATCGTGAGATATAAATTGTTCTTCTACTATTTAGTTTATTTAAAATTCATCTTTGTATCCACTTTCTTCAATTTGAATTATTATCAGATTAACTAAATTTATTTTTTTGAAGCATATCATAATAGATGTATTTTTATGTTTTTTTAATGATTCAAAAAATCGAGTTTTCAAGACTAATTTTTTTAAAAAAAGTTTAAAATTTATTGATTTCATGTTTAAATAAATAAAAAAAACTGCACTAAATTCAATTTAAATATTTATTTTAGTTGATTTTTTTACTTATAAAACAATAATTGCGAATTTTTTGAAAATTTTCCAAAAAATTAATCATTTTAGCATTGTGATAAATATATTCATTGAAAATAAATATTTTAAATAGAAATATTTTTCAAAGAAGCGCTGGTTTTTAAATTTAAACTGATTTTGAATCAGTGAGTTTTATTTTAAGTGTACCTGACTATTTAAAATAGTTGGTTGTTATTGTGCAAATAATTTCCAATTATAGAAAAATATTTATAATACAGAGTATTAAATTGTGATGGTAGCTTAATTAAAAAAAAAAAATTAAAAATTTTATGAGCTACAAATTTCGAATACTAATATTTTTTATATTAGGCACTATATCGCAGTTTAAAATTTAAAATTATGATGGTTGAATTTTTTTATTTTAATGATATGTGTTTTAAAAAAAAACATTTTATCGATATTTTTTGCATTATGATATTAACTTTATCTAAAATAAACCCTATTATTATAATCATACACATAGATTTTTCAATGGATTTGAATTTGTAGTGTGAAAAAGTAAATTTAAATTTATTTATTTATTAAAATTCATTAATCGATATATATTAAAAGTGGGATTTTAACACATATTTTTTATTATTCAATGCTTATAAAAAATTTCCCCAGCTTTTTTCCATTAAGCATAATCAGTGAATATTTTAATTTATATAATATCATAATTATTTTAAAAAAAATTGGACGTAAAAAGAATTAAAAAATAATGGGGAGAGTTTTAAAAAAATATAGAACTTTTAAAAAAATAAATCGCTGAATTTCCATAATTTTTATTACCAAAAAATAATCAATATTTAATTTATATGATAATTTTTGAATTTTTTCTAATTTTTTTTTAATTAAATGTAGAAATTACAAATGGGTAATATGATTTGGCTATATTTTTAAAACTTCTTTAAAAATAAATTGATTTTCAGATCTTATATTTATTAGTGTATATTTTATAGAAAAAAATCATTTACTTAATAGTTTTATATTATTATTTGAGACATTTTTTTAGGGTAATATTAATATGGAAACCTATTATATGAAAAATTGTTTTTTTATTCATAGAAAACAAAACACATATAAATCAAAAAAAAATTTATATCACATTTATCTCAATTATTAGAGGAACACATAAAAATATTTATTAATAAAAAAGCTATTTATAAAAAAGGCTCAATTCTGATTGGTGAATATAAATGTCTAAAATTATATATAAAAATTTGATTTAATTTTATTTCGATAGTAAATAAAACGTAAAAAAAGTCTCGATTGTTTTTAAGATAAGTTTTTTAGTTAAAGAAAACTAAAATCATTTATTTTAATTTTTAAAAAATGAAGATAAAAATTTAAATATATTAGCAAAAATTTTGTAAGAATTTTTGACAAGATATTAAAAAAGATATTTTTAATCTAATATCAAGTAAATGAATAATTTATATTATATTTTCGAAATAATTTTTGGGTCCAATAAATCGACATTATAAATATTTTTTTTATTAATCCGAAACAGTATCCCTAGACTTTTTTAACAGAATTTATAAGTATTATACAGAAGTTAAATGAAATAAAAGAAAATAAATTATTTCAATAAAAAAGTGCTGAATTTATGACTCATCAAGAAATTATCACTTGTTTATTCAATATTTTCAAGGAATAAAATATTTTCCGCCAAAAAATAATTTTTATCCCTATTTTATTTATAAAATTTGAATTTTAAAATTAAATTATAACAATTTTTTTTGAAATTGGACAAATAATCCATAAAATTTTTTTATTATGGAAGAAAAAAAATATTTTAAATAAAAAAAAACATTTTTTAAAGTAATATAATAAAATTAGGGAAAATTATAATAATACAGGTTTTTGAAACTTATTAAAAAAATGTAAAAAATTTAAAAATATTATCAAAAATAGACAAATTGTTTCATTATCAACAAAATCTCAAAAAGTGAAATTATGCGGCATTTTTAAATATTTATTATTAGCTTATAACTCTGATATATATATAAAGTGGAAAATTCAGTTATTATTTTGTGCTTTTTAGCCCCTCCCAACCTGAAGATCTTTAATGGCTCTAGACTGAGTTAGTTAGAAGTAGTAATAATATTATCTTCATAAATTAAACTTAAATAATGCCAAATTATTTATGAAATATCTTATTAAACCGCTTAAATCCCTGGAATAATATGTAAATATAAATTTTGGGAATTGGAAAACGACTTTTATCAACAAAAATAAAAAATTACATGAGTTTTTTCCCCATTAAATATAAGATTGCATACTTAGCCAATTTAAATCTATTTTTGGTTTATTACTTCCATACCTCGATAATCTAATTCCCCTTTGTGTAATCTCCAAAGTTATATATTTATTTTTTATTTTTTTATTAACCCCACCCACTCCTCTTAATCCAAACAATCTATTTTACAGACGGAATCCAGTCATAATAATAAACGGATAACATATCCTTAAAAGATGAGTAATAATTTTGCTCTTTGAGATTTAAATAATATTAGTAAAATCTGTCTATTTTCGGTAATATTTTTAAAATTTATCTATTTTTGCAGTAAGTTTTAAAAAAATGCCTTTTTTTCAACTTTCTTATAAAAATATACAAATTCTAGAAATTATAAATAGGTTAGCTGATAAAAATCCATAAATTTAATTGAATAGGGGTCATGTCGATCTTTATTCGTCAATTTGATTTTTTAAAATCAATATAGCAATAAATCATCAAATTTACACATTCATTTAAAAGAATCTGACATTTTTTTAAATCTTATCACAACCGTAAGTCATTTTAAACAATAATCTACTAGGATTAATTTCATTTTTCTATTCATTCATAATAAATATTGATATTTAAAGGCAGGAATTAAGGCTTTAGTTTCCGTATCGTAAAAAATTACCCGGACTCTATCGGGTAGAACTATTAAAAAAAAAAAAAATTAAATTTTATTTTTGTTCACGACTTTTATATAAGACATATTTTCTTAAGAAAAATTTCAACAAGACAGGTTAGTTTTAATGCTATCCAATAAACTCCAAATTGGTAGATAATGATCGAAATTTCAGCTTTTCATCTAAATTGTATGTAAAATATATTTTTTAGCTTTATAAATATATATTCCAATTAGTTATTCGCAGACCCGAAAAAAAATTACTATTAATAAATATCTAAAGTATGATTAACAGAGTCCATAAATTAAAAACTGGCGATACTGTGAATCTATTGGCCAAAAATTTCAATTCAAGATTTTTTGTAAAACTATTACTATTTTTCCACCAGATTATAGGATATAAAAAATTTATAATATATTATCTGAACTATTATAATGTTAAAAATTTTAAAAGTAGGTTCAATTATAAAAATGATTTTAAATTATAGCTAAAAATGGGAAATAATAATTAAGATATGTTAAATATTAAAAATATAACCCAATTTTTTTTATAAAAATTATTTTGAAAATTTCCATATTGAAAATTTTTGGTATTAATTTAAAGAATTTATCTTGTTAATTTAAATTGATTATATTAATATGGATTTAAGAATTTTTTTACTTCAATAAAAAATTCATAAAAATTACAGCTGGAATTTTTAATCTAACGAATTTCATTTTGATGAAAAATTATATTAATATTTCAAAATATTAAATGCAAGTTTAGCGAGGTTTTGCAAAAAATACATATTATATTAGCAATTAAAATCTATAGAGTTCAATTATTTAACGTTATATATTTAAATATAGAATCAAAAATTAATAAATCAATTTCCAAAAAGTTTTGGATTTACATGCACCAAAATAAATTCATTATTTTAACTTTTATTGAATTTTTTTAGGCAAGACCAATAATTAAATTTATTAAATTCACACCTTTTAATTAATTTTTTAACAAATAAAATACTTATCCATTATATTTTTATATTTTTTATCACTAATAAGTTTCGTTAATTTTTAATTATAACTCTTGTAAATACAATAGTTTAAAAAATTGTTTAAAAGATGAATATTATTCTATAAAAAAATCATTAATTAATTAATGAAAAAAATTTTAATATAATTTTTATGAAAAAATTAATAATCATTGTACTTATAGATATATATATAAATTAGAAAAAAAAATTTAAATGTTTGAAATAAATATAAAAAGTATATTATTTAGGAAAAAAAATCAGCAATATAACTTATCATTTTTTTCGATGTTTTTCTTACATAAAGTTTATGAATTTAATTAAAAAACGATTTTAATTTTTAAAATTTTGATCTAAAAACCAATTATGACTCATTATACAGATTTTTGATTATATTATTGCATATAATAAAGCTTATAAATTAAAAAATATCAAGCTTTTAAGAGCTCTATAAGTTATAATTCCAAGGACAGTTTTTATCAAACGCAAAAAAGTAATTCTGAATTATTTTTTATTTGATTTTAATTTATTATGATTTTATTTTTTGAAAAAGGAATTTTAAAAATAACAAAAGTCCTTATTCGATAAAATATAAAATCCGGATTTTCATTTTATAGAAAACGAGAGAAATAAGAACCTTCCAAAAAAACCCTTGTCAAGTTATTATATTTTTATGAAAAACTGTAAGGATCAGGTTTAATGGGGTAATTTGGATAATAAAAGGTAAAAGATAATACTAGTTAAAAATATAAAAGGTAGGGAAAAAGACAAATATAAAAGCTTAGCCATTCCAAAATGGATAAGCTTCTTTATTTATACCATTTTATATTTTCTAAAAGTCAATTATGCATATTGAGGATTTCTTCATTGGATGAAATATTCAATGCGTGTACTGAATATATTGGTTTATTAAAAATACAGAAAAAAAAATTTCAGTCAATAAAACACCAAGTTTCCATATTATAACCGATTTTTTAATTATAATATAAGTAATTTTTTTTTACCTCTAGATGTTTTCGAAGACAAAAATTAACGACTTTCTAATCTTATTATTACCCATCCAAATCGATATTTAAGTATAAATTTGTTATTCATTAACTTTTCATCAATTTTACAGCTTTATAAATACTAAATTATTAAAATTGACTTAGTAATAAAAATATCTGTCTATTATGAATATTTTTTCTGGTATTTTGAATTTTTAAAAAAATAAAAAACTTTTTCCCTATGATAATCTAATGGGTATTTTTAACTTTATAGTAGATTTTGAAAATCCACAAAAAGTTTTAAAATCGAAAATTTTGGTATGAAAAATCATTAATTTTTTTTGAATGATAAATTAATAATGAGAATTGATTTTTAGGTCTTATGATTAAAATTTTCTGTTTTTCTAAAAACAATCCTTTTTTGTTGATATTTTCTTTTATGTTTTTTCCTCCGGATTAAATAAACAAAAATAAATATTAAAGTTTAGGTCCGGATTTATGTCACTTTTTTATAAGCCATATGATAAAATCTATCAAACTTAGAAACTAATTTTATTTTATAAATATTTTTGAGTTTTATTATATCTTTTTTGTCTTAAAATGAAAATCTAATTTTTTTAATAGTAAATTAGCAATATGTGTATAAGTATGCGGAGTCGATTTTCAAAACTAAAAAATTATTAATTAAAATAAAGAACTGGTGGTATTAATTTCACAATACTTTGAAGAGTCAATATTGATTTTTTAATATTTTCTCAACCCGATAATTATAATTCATCAAGTTTGAAATTCAAATTTATTTTGATTTAATAATTAAAATTTTTTAAAAAATAATTTCATATTTTCTAAGAGTGAGACTAAGGATATTTTTTTCTTTAGATTTTAATATTTTAAATTTTTTAGAAAAATATGATTATTTTGATAATGGAAAAACATGAGTAAGAAAAATATTTAGTTGTCTGCATCACAAATATTAAAATAGAAAAAAAAAACTTCATTTTGTAGATATTTAGGCAATGTCAATTTAATATTATTTTTTCCTTAGTACCAAAAAAAATTAGTTTTTAAATTTTATCTAAGTGCGAAAACATGTTTTTATTTAAATTCTGTAAATATTTTCATTTTAAATGATATATCATTTACAGGTGATTTACCTTTTATAATTTTTTGAGACAACGCAATTAGAAATTTCCGAACAATTTTTTTTTTTTGTAATAATTATACATCTTAATACAGTTCTAATAATTTTGCATTACTGGATTTGAATTGTGCTTTTAAAGATTCACTTTAAGAGATGTTTTCATAATTTTTTTGGTTCTCTATATCACTTATTTTTTTTTATCACAAATAAGATTTCAATTTTTATATTGGCTTATTTTAATATTATATAAGACTGATTATAATTATTTTTATTTTGAATAAATTTTAATCCTCACTGATACCAATTATCATAGGAAATTTGATCTAATATGAGGGTTTTTATAGCTTTTTTATCAGTATTTAGAAAGATAATAACCGTTCTGTATTATTTTTATATTGAAATATGGGATGTATACACACTGGCTCGATGCCAAATGTTTAATTATTAGAAATTTATATTTTTAGTTTATAATCACTGGTAAGTTTTTATTTATTGATTTCTATTGATTATTTTTAAATTTCTATTTTTTTCATGCTATGATTTTTTTATCTTCCACGGTTCCACTAAAAAAAATTCTTTAACATTTTAGAATGCCATTTTGAATTTATAATAACTAATCAGTTATTATTAATTTCATAAAAGTAAAATAGTTTTATTTTAAATCTCAACTAAGTAATTGATATTATTGTTAATTTTTTCGATCCATTTTATGGATTATCATTTATTGATAACACCGAATTTTCTCATTCTATTTTTTTTTAAAAAAATGCATTAATTTTTAAAGAAATTTTCTAATTCAATAGGTTTCTTAAAAATAATTTAAATTAAATTATAGCGATCTTTGGAATAAATATTTATATCAGAGTTTGATAAAAGTAAAATATATTAAATTATTTTAGCTCTCACTCAATGTATCACAAAGATTAATAATATCCCCTTAAATATACTTTTTTAATAATAATTAATTTTTTATAAGTATTTTTTTTCTGGGATTTTTCATAATTTTAAACCTTAAATTTTAAATTTCAGATGCTTTGATTTAAACAGTAATTTGTTTTATATATTTTCCACTAACTAACCTTTCTTATACCATTACCTATTTTAAAATATATATTCAACAATTAGAAATATTTATCTACATTATAAGCCACAAGAAATCGGTTACTCAAGCAGATTTATCAAGTTAACATATATTAAACGTGTTTTTTTAAATATTTAAACTTATATTAAATATAAATATATATCTAAAAGTTAAAAAATATTGTTTTTTTGGAATCAAGAATGTTCTAAAACTACAATTTTTGAATTTTTATGCTTTTTTAAAAAAATTGTGAGTGTAAATTTTTATGTTAATCAATTTTTTTTATTTTTTCAAATCAAATAAATATTGTAGTTTATTACTTCCAATGTGCTTTAATTTCTATTATTTTTAGTATAAATATAATCGAAATATTAAATAAAGGCTTGATTCCACCTCGTTTACGGTCATTTGAGGACCAAAATAGTTAGACTATTTTACCGGGTGTTTTATTTATAGTAAATTTAAAAAAAATTAACTATTTCCCTGAATTTCTGGGACTTTTTAACGAGTTTAGTTTGGGTAAATATTATAATCGCTTGTTTAAATATTTTAAATCTCGATAACTAAACTTTTTTTTGCCATTTAATCAATATTCTGTCTAGAAAATTTATCTTAAAAGTGATGTATAAATTTTCTTATTTTTTATTTTTAGTTTTTCGTTAAAAATATTTTTTATTTATTTGAGCCAGTAATTTTCTTGGGTCCAATTTCTTATCATTTTACCGATAGTTTAAAAATATATTATCTTTCAACGGTTTTAATTTTTTTATTAAGAGAATAAATTTCATATTTAGATATTTATTTAAGCTTATTCTGTATTTAGAATAATTTTGAAAATAACACTTAATACTATATGAAAATAACAGTCAACCTAAAATTAGTTCCAATGTTTTTCTTTTTCCGAGATTGGAATTTTTCTGTGTTAATAACCAAGATAAATACTATCTATTTTTCTTTCTGCATCCTAATTTCTTATTTTTTAATCACTGGAATAAAAAATAATTATCTTTTTTTATTTAAATACAAAGCCGACTTGAAAGAGCAATCTAAAAATAACTCTTTATTGGATATTTTTTTAGTATTTGTATTAAGGTAATATATAAAAAGAATAAAATATCTCTTAATAAGAGAAATTTATTTATTTTTGGCTGCAAAAACTAATTTCTTATTTCCATTATATATTTTTTTGAAAAATTCTTAGAGAGTTAATCCCATTATGTCATGAAAATTCATATTTAATATGTTTTTCCCACTTTCAGTTTTTATATAAATTAATTTGAAGTTTAAATTTATACATAATTTTAAATTATAGTTTAAATTATAATTTAATTTTAAAAAAATTATTTGTTGAAAAAAAAATTCACGGGATCCTATGGAATTGAAATTAATTTCAATAGCTAAACTTAAATTGTTTCCAGATTCGAAATTATAAAACAAGAAATTTTTTAGAGTTTCATACTTTCGTGACTAAAACGTGTTATCTATTTTGATTATATATTATTGTGTCAAATTTTATCCAAAATAGGCTATAAATCAGTCTATATAGGGATTCCAAGTATTATAACTTCTCTGAAATAGCAAAGAAAGATTCATTTAGACATTTAAATCATTGAAGCATTTTTCTTTAGATTTTAGCAGTTTTAATTTAGAAATTTACTTTAAATATAAAAAATTTGATCTAAAAAAATCAAAAAGCGATGGAATTTCAAATTTTCTATCATCCAATTTCAATATTCCAACATATTGGCTAGATATTGTGGCAATAGTTTCAAGGATATTTTTTATTTTTTACAAAAGTTAAATACAGAAAATTGAAGATTTTACAATTATATTTTTGTTTCATAAGTTTAGTTTTGGTTTTAAATAAACTGTATTATATTTTCTATATAATAATTACCCATATTATGTTCTTTCATGAAATTTTAAGCTTAATAGAAAAATCCCGAGAAATTGCTTTCTCATTAAAATATAGTATTTTTTCATGAATTTTTGCTTTGGGGATTTCATTCTGACTCCTTTTTATAAAATTATATGTAAATTATCAATTATTGGCACTTTTATTGGCACAAATTCTTTTTTAAAAAACTATATTGTTGATTTTTTAAGTTTTTCCGAACATTTTTTGGGCATAATATTATAAAAAAAAATTAATTTCTGCGGATTTGAAATAGCCATAGATCATATATATCCTTTATATATTATTTATATCTAATAAAGTATCTATAAATCCAGAAATATTAATACTAGTGTTATAATTATTAATTATTAATAATAAATAATAAATTATAAATTGAATGAAAAAATTTCAGCTTTTCAATCTTAAATCATGAAATTATATTTCAAATATTTTGTCAAGATTTATATTTATAAAACTATAAGAATTACACTTTTAATCACCTATTTATAATTTTAAAATATGAATTTTTTTTGATTTTGAGAGTTAAATTGTTGAATGAATCTTCATATGTTATAAAACTGATTGATAAGTATTATAAATTTTGGTCTAGAGGTTTTCGAATAATTTTCATCTTATTGATTCACTTAAAAACTCTTTTGCATATAAATATAAACGTAGATTTAAGGTATATTATAATATAATCAAACGTCTAAAAAAAATTATAGTTCACTATTTTTATCATAATTATTTTATCGGTTTTAATTGATTAATTTTATAGATATTATGACCAATTTTGATTTTTTTGAACTCTCATATTTGCATACCTTGTAAGGTATATATTTATTGAACAGAAAAAAACTTCAATAAAAAAATAAAATAGTCCAATAATTATTTATAAAATTAGATGTCTTCGAATCTCACCCTCCAGGACATGTTTTTCAATATATACAAATTATAAAATAAAATTATATTTTCTTAGATAAGCTATGAAAATACACCGATGTTGCTTGAATTTTGGCTCACAATATATATTTTTTCAAATTAACTCCTCTATTTGGTTTTTTTTAGCTTTTATCATGACTAAAATCAGTTTAGTGTCATAAAAACTAGCAAAATACAAATTAAAAATCTTATGATTTCGATTTCGATTCTACTTTACTTTTATAACTGTATATATATAAGTTCTGAGGTAAATTATTGATTTATTATTTTTAATTTTTAGAATTTTTTATTTATCCTTATTTTAGTTTGATTGTTGGAGCATAGATTGTAAAAAAAAGTTTGATATTTTTTTTACTATGTGAGCAAATATTTAAAGATATAGCTGACCTTTTAAAAATTTTAAACAGTATATATGGATTTTATCAAAAATATTTTAAGGGCTAGTAAAAGTATAAAAAAATTAATGTAAAATACAAAAAAATAGCCTTATATCATTCCCTATGTTACTCTATTATCTCCCTATCCACGTTGATATTTTTTAGAGAGTTGAATCAGTATTTCTTTTTCCTATAAAAAACAAAATTTCTAATCAAAATTTTCAGCCCATTAATAAAAGTATAACAAAAAATATTTTCATAAATCATCTAAAAAGTCGAAAATATAAAAAGATTTTATAGCTTCAGAGAGATGGAGAGCTTTATGATACAATTTTTTTCACTATTTAAACATAATTTTTGGTTAGTAAATTGAAAATTAAATAATGATAACACTTTAATAAAAAACACACAAAAAATTAATTAATTAATTGTAAATTGATAAAAAGATAAAAATGATAGGCTCATCATTATAAATGTTGACTTTATAACCACTGATAAAATTTATAAATACTTTTCAAAACAAATATAAATAAAAAACAAAACAAAAAAAGCTTTTCTTGCAATTTTCGGTTAAATATAAAAACTCTCAATCTGAAATCTTTATAAGCCAACTATAAGTCGATTCTACTATAACAATCAATGTTTTATTATAAAAAAATAGAAACCCATTATTTTTTTGAAAATACTTGATCAATGAATATCAGGTTTTTATTTACCCCATGTATCTAGCCTTAATATCTACGTATTTTTTTCGTTTTTAATAGGCTTCAAATAAAAAAATAGTTTATATTAGTTGATTAGCTTGGTTAATTTAGAAAAGAAAAAATATGAACTCTTTAGAAGGCGGTTTCTTGAATGAAAGAGAGTGTGGAACTCTCATATACTATAAACACCTAAGAATAAAAATAAACTAAGCTAATTAATAATTTTTAGTGAAATAGAATTAGTTATTTTCTTTTAAATATGTCATATAAAAACATGAAATTAATTTAAAAATAGTAAATATTATGGTCTAAGATAAGGAAAAATTATGGAAGTAATATTGATATAGCTATAAAAAGTGAAAATCTGGACGAAGAATTATCAGTCAAAAAATTATAGCAATTAATTATTCGTGCCTATAAATAGGAGCTAGTTAGCTTCTAATCCGTGATAGTTTTTCACCGCAACTTCTAAGTTGCATATCAAAATTTATCATTAGGGATTGTGTAGCATTCTAAGGTTCTATAAATTTAAAAAGGTTTAAATGTTTTGTTTTTCATTTAGAAAAGTTTGATTTAATTAAATATTTTTCATGCTTCCCCTTATATAAAAAATATCAGATCCAGATACTCTAAAAAAAGGATACCAGAGAAATATTTTTCAAATAGGGATAATGTTCATTTAAATACCAAACTTTTATAATCGTTTTATTTAAAATTTTAGATTACTGATGCTTAAATTTTTTTTTAGAACCAAAAATTATATTAATCATATTTAATGGATTATCCCAATTAATAAATAATTTAAAAATCAAACCAATTAAAGTAAAAATACTTGAAATAAAATTTTAAAAAATTTAATCTATATTAATATTAATTTCTGTGGTAATACACACAAATTTAATATAATTATTACTTGTAAATTTCATGTAGTTAGTAGTTTTATCATATAATGCTAATTAAATTTTTTTGCAGTTTAGATGATTTATTTATTGAATTTTATGTTATATTTTGGGTTATTTTTAAATGGTTATTTTTTTGTACCTTTTTTTAAGCTGAAATTTTATTTTATAAAAAATCACATTTTTTAAATGATTAGCATTAATTTTTTGGGAGTTTTAAAAGCTAAAAAATAATTACTAAATATATATGCCAATCTTTTTATCTAATTTTTTTTTAGAAACCTCAAGGGTAATAGGAGCAGAGAAAATGGAAGTGTAATTAAATTAAAATTTAATTTCAAATTAAATATCTTTATTTAATAGAAAATATCCAATAAAAAAATTGATTAATAAAGTCACTTTTTTTTCATGTAATACTGATATTTTTTTCAGGCAATTAACTAATAAAGAAAAATTCCTCAAGTGAGAAATTTTTTATTGTATTAGACTATCAACACAATCGAGGCCTTTAAATGTGTTAAAGGCTCGAAATTGGATATAATTTCAAATAAAAAAAATAGTACCAAACATTTCAAGTGTTTTAAAAAGCGCTATAATAATTGTTATAATCTTTAAACTCCACTAATAATGTTATAATAGGTATAGTTTGTACTAAACCGTTTTTATTGAATATATTAGATATATTTGAAAATAAGCGTAAATTTTATAATTAAATGCGTTTTATTGAAAATCAATGCAATTTTTAAAATTATCAACTTTATAATAGACTTATAATGATTTTTAATTTTAGGAATCAAATTGGGCCAAAGTTCTAAATTAGAGTTTAAAATGTGCTGATTCAAAATTTCATTTTTATTTTGTATACATCGGTAGAAAAAAAATGATAAGAATAAGCGACTTTAATATTTTAAGATAGTGTCTAAGAGACTAATTTCCACAAGATTTATGAAGAAAAATATAACTAAAACATAAATTTTGTATATAAAAATAATAAATATACTCAGATTTAAATTAAAAGTTCGGGTCAATCAAACAGATTTTTTATAGAAAAACATACCTTTATTTTTATTTATTTTTCAAAAAAATGATTTGTGTCTTTTATTCAGTAATTTATGAAAATATTTATATGAATAAAAATTATAGAAAAACCATAAACGAATGATGTAAATTTGTACAGATGTTATCAGACAGTTACGCTTTTAGGTGTAGTATTTCAGAAGAGAATTTTTTAAAACATACAAAGTTGTAATGATTATATTAATGCATAACTAATAAATTCTTACTTTATTTCTTATTTCAAACAACAGTTTATTTTAATAATCGGACAAATTTAAACCTCCAAATAAAACAATCAAAATATATTTTGTTAAAAGATGGAATTAATTTAAGAAATTCCATCTTTTTGTTAATTGGAGTCAGTTTTGATTAAATTTATTAAAATGAATGGAAAGACACTATAAATTTGATAATTTTAATAATTTTAAAAAAAGCATTGATTTTAAATAAAACGCGTTTAATTATAAAATTTACGCTTATTTTAAAATGAGACTTATTTTCAAATATATCTAATATATTCAATAAAAACGGTTTAGTACAAACTATACCTATTATAACATTATTAGTGGAGTTTAAAGATTATAAAAAATTATTATAACGCTTTTTAAAACACTTGAAATGTTTGGTACTATTTTTTTTATTTGAAATTATAACCAATTTCGAGCCTTTGACACATTTAAAGGCTTAATTGCGTTGGTAGCCAATTTTAAACTAAAATATATAAATAAACCCTAAAATTTTTTTTGATTGTATAAAACATTTATTTCATATATAATAACAAAAAATTTAATCTAATTTAAATTTTTGATGAAGGACATATAAATCAATGATATATTCTTTTTTTGGGGGGGGGGGTTGCAAAAATACTTAACTAAAATAAGTACTATCGATGATTTTATTTTGTAAAAAATTTATCAAAAAAAATTAAAAAAATTCATAATAGCCAAAAACTAAATTTTATACTAATGAAATTTAATTTTTTTGATAAAAAAAAGGGAAAAAACAAAAAAATATACAGGTCTTGAAAATATTAAATGTTTAAATGGGAATTGTTGAAAACAAGACTACGGAATAAAATCAATAAACGAAAAACACAGATGTTAATTTTTGTTTTAATATTCTTTCGATAAACATAATTATCATAATTTTATTGTATATAACTCACCTAAAAGAACATTTTACTAATTATCATGTAAATTAAAAATTCCACATATAATTGGAATTATTCTTATTTTATAGTATCCAAATATTTTAAATTTATCACTATCTATTTACATAGCCTCTATAAATCATTTAAAAAATTTAGAATTTTGCTATTATAAAATTTATTTTCTAAAATTTTATATTATTTTTTTAAGTTTTAATTCATTTTCAAAGAAAATTAATTTATACATATGGATTTTATTCTTACCTACATTGCAAATTTTCTATGAAGATCTGGATTAGCCTACATTTAACAATTATTAATGAATTTTGAGAAAGTTGAATTTATTTTAATCAGCGACGACCCAATAATATCAGAATTTTTTTTAAAAAACTCTTTAATGTTATTTAATTCTGTTTTTTATCATATTTATCCAAATTATTACCAAAACCTTATTATTAAAAATCATAATAACTCAAAAAAGTTACTATTCACTAAAAATATATCATAATGTTGTAAATATTTGGGCTTGTTTCATCTATTTCTATCACATAGATACAGTATATGAATTTTCCCTAAATAATTTTTTATTATATTTATACAGTTATTTATAAAGAATATTATAAAAAAATAACTCCATTGGTTCTAATATCCTCAAAAGAAACAGAATAGATGATAAAACTTTGATAACTTTATTGATACATGTAATTTTCATGAAAATTTTAGAGCTTATGTGAGGTAATTTTAACTTATTATTGTCTTAAAATACAGTTCTGTTTACTTATTAATAAATCCTGGAAAATCACTAAAAATCAATAAGATATTATTGGCATGCTAATGAAATTACCTTAAAAAATCATATTTAATTCTATTTTATAATATATGTGCTTTATATGAATTCAACTCAGCAGAGTTGTAATTCAAAAAAGGATAAATGGGGGTTTCCCACAAAAACAGGAAAAAATAGTCTAAATATCAAAAAACCCCCAATTTCTAGAAAATATAAACAGAATATACCTCTTAACGGTCATTTCTGTCCACTAATTTAGAGAAAATTCAGCTAAAAATTATTTTTTCAATTTATTGGACAGTTTATTTGATTTTATTCGTTCATTCGCTGTTATAACAAACAAACTTATATTATTTATTCTATTTTGGGACTTAAAAACAAGCATGCTTCTTTTTTAGTAGTTATCACTTTTTATTTGATGTTTAAATAGACTTATTTAATTATTAATGATTATAATGATATGAATATATGATGAATATAGCTATAATTTAACCACTTATACTGAAAGTGTAAACATGAGACACATCTATTTGCTTTAATGTTTGTAAATTAACTAAAGAATCAGTTCTATTTAACCTCATTCGAAATTTATTATGGATAAAGCTAATTTTTAGTCAAATAAAAAAAAATTCAAGGTTTTTCTTTTAAAAAAAATTTGCGGGCAAAAACTATCGGTAAAAAATATATTTTGCCATATTTTTCGAAATTTGCAGAAATTTCCAAATTTTTTCCATTTTTTCCAAATTCTTTCTACAAATTAGCTTAGAAATTTAGAAAATAAATGAGAAATAAAAAAAATGACATCTATTGTCAATCAAATAAAAAAAATTAGTGAAAATTGGATAACATCATATTTAATTGACAATTTTTTAATGCTTAAAAATAGTATTATTGATAGATACTATTTTTTAACGATAATTTAATAAAAAAATTTATGGTATTGATAAATAAATAAAACTAAATTTACATTAAATGATTTTTATTTTACAAAATTAGTCCAAATATTAATATTTCATACCCATTAAAAAAAAAATTATCGGCTTCAAAAACGAGGTTTCAAAAAATAAAATATGGGGTTTTTTATAACTCACTTAAGAAGATATATAATAGAAATAAGATTTATTACTCAAAACTATTGAAAAATCGGAATTTATAAAAAAAATCTTAAATCCAAATTTTCTCACTTAAACGTAGAATGAAAATTTTAGCGGACTTCTTTCCAGAGCTCATGATATCGATAAAAAATATATGAAAATTAATTTTTCATTTGCATTTTTTTGAAATATATTAATCCGAACACGAAATTTAACAAAAATTGATCAGATAATTTTTAAATATTCTATTTAATTTTGATAAAACTGAATTTTAAGCTTTATTTGCGTCTTTGAATCAAGATACTTACATAATAAGAAGCTATTAATGAGTAAAATCAAAATTAACCACCCAGAACTGTTTTTTTTTATCTTTTATTTTAGAACCTCTATCTTTTATTTTTTTTATTTAAATTCCGTATAAATCAATTAATTGGCTGTTTAAATACGTATCAAAATAATATATGATTATATTAGGAAAAATTAAAAGTACTAAGTTCTAATTTTGATGAACAGTTCAGATAAAGATTAATTTTGATTTTGATTTTTTTTCTAATTATATGGAAGCTGACCTTGTAAAAAAGGCATATGTGCAAGATTGCTCTAATTTTACTTCTTTTCTAACTGAATTACTGTTTTTTCTCTTTAAATCATATTAAATATCGCATCAAAAGAGTATTTCTATGCGCCTTCCGGATTTAAGTGTGACAATGATGAATTATATTAAATAATCATAGATTTATCGATTTAAATCTTTTTTGAATAAATTGCACTTATAGAATAAGGATTTTTTTTGAATAATCCAAAAGAAAATAAATTAGAAGAGCCCCAGTTTTGGTCAATTATTGAATATTTGGGGTAAATGAAAATCAATAAATATTTTTTAGTTAATCTTCCTATAAAAGAGAAAAATTTGCAATATATGTAGTAAAAAAGATAAATCTGGCACAGATAAAAAAAATATAAAAAAATAATACTGGAAAAAAACTACTACAGGTGCTGAAAGATTAGAAAAAATTAGGAAGATTGTGAATATATTAATTTTGCTTCATTTTTTAAACCAACTAAAGCTTATTTTTATACCCTCTGAAAATGACCAAAAGATAAAAATTATACTTCTAATTGTGTTAACTTTAGAATATTATAAAATGATTTATTAAAAAAAAAATTGAAGTATTATATATTTTTTCCTTTCATATTTAGTTTATAATTATCAGTATTTATTAATATCCTTAATGAACTTTGACTGTGTAACCTGATAGGATTAAATCAATAAAAACACAACATAAACATAAAATTTATGTATTTATATATTTGGATTATTTAAAAACTTATTTTTAAAGCCCTGATAGAAAAGAAAACAATTTATTACCCCTTTTATACGTTTTTAATAGCAATTTTTATAATTTTTATACACTATTAATTCTTTGGTATACATGTTATTGGTTAAAATAATAGTCTTTTTACTTCTAAAAGAGTAGCTGATAGATATTAAATGGATGGTAAAAAATATATACTTGTTTCATAAATTTCTCGTGTAAAAAAAATGATGTATCTTGAAATTTTATTTTATTTTTTGAAAGTATATTGGATAATATGAATAGTTGGGTCTAAATTATTTTAAAGATATGATAACTTTTCATTTATAAAAAATGAGTATAAAAACGCTTATAAGTAATTTTCGTAGAACTAAATCAAAAAATATAAAATGAATAACTTAACAACTTCATAAATCAAAATATGAGTTTTTACGGAGGGGTGATTTGGTAGTGATAACATTTTTTTGAAAACAGAATTATATGTTATTATTAAAAATTAAATTTTTGGTATTTATATAGAGACATCAAATTTAATTTTATTGATTCAAAATGGATTTATAAAGTACAATATCGAAAAAATTCTTATTTCGCTCAAAAGAATTACATTGTTAATCATAAACTTCTCCATTCGTTTCAAATTTATACGAAAAAAAAAGATTTATAAATATAATGTGTTTCTCAAAATAAAAATTATGTATTCAATTTCTTTTTACCTATTGCTTATTAAAATTGTCGTTTTAATTGTTAAAGATGTCTCATTTTGGGTTTTTTGAATTTATTTTCTAAAAGACTACTTGATCAAGTTAAATTCAGGTATCGCACTGGTATTCTACTGTTAAAACTACAAAAGCCATATATTTCAAATTTATCTCAGGTTTAAAATGTCTATTAAAAATTAAAAAAAGTCACATATAACTTTTCAGATGATCTCAGATTACTAAAATATCATCTAAATTATAATAGTTCAGTTTAACGAGTGTTTTTTATGTATTTCAATTTTTTTAAATTTTAAATTATGAATAAAGAATAAAGAAAGGACTGTAAATGAAACGGGTTTTTATTAAATTGTCATGATACAACAAGTAGAGCATTTATCTACTTATACAGATGGTATTTTAGATATTATTTTCATATAAAAACAAGCTTAATGCATGGAAGATTATTCGAAATATAAGAATTTTCTTTCTTCAAAGCCCTATTTTTTTTTTTTGTATCACGGAATTTTATTGTAAGATAACGTCATTAAAAACTATACTAAAAAAAATTGAAAAAAAGAAAAAGACGTATAGAAAAGACTATTATCCTAACTACAGTAAGCTCCTCTGCCGGACTACCGGCTGCGTACCTACGGGAAAAGGGTTCAATCTACCAACCGAAAGACCCCCCCTGGCATTGCTTCAAGTAGGCTGGATGACTGAGGTTACGT
>LSSL01001144.1:9164-27796 GCA_001953115.1 Smittium mucronatum
TAAAGTCCGGCTAATCTTTCTATAAAAGATCTATATTGATCGGAATTATAGAATAAATATTAGAAATTTTCTAGAAGATTCTGTGTATCTGATTTTGGATAAAAATATAACTAAAAAATAATCTAATCATGGAAAATTATTAGGATTATTTTAAAAAGATTTAAAAATAAGAAGAAAAAAACTTAGAAGTCTTTTAAATTTGAAATTTTCAAAAAAATGTAAAAGAAATTAAAGAGAAATCTCTACTGTTTAATCAAAAATGAACACTAAGATATTTACTGAATAAAAAAAAACTATTTTTGCTTGTAAAATAACTTGAAATTCATATGACGCATGATTTTTTATCAATTTAGATTTAAGGAAAAATAGTAAAAAGGAAAAGAGAGAAAGAGAAAAAAAAACATAGAGTGAAGAACACCCCTTTGGTTTAGCTTATTTATTTTTATACTTATTTCAAATAACGAATTAATAAAATTTAGATATAAAAAAAAAAATTATTCAAATAAAAAAAATTTAATGGGAGGAGATAGAATAAAATAATGATTTCTAATTTATCGTCTAGATAATTTGATTATATTAAAGCAAGTATACATTATAAGCTTTAAAACTTCTTTTCCCAAGTATTATATTGGGGTGGGTGGGTTTGAAGCTAGAGTATGGAATCATAGTTTAGATGCTTATAATTTTTTTTTTAATATTATAAATTTTGATGGGTTACTTATGAGTTATTAAAAAAAATTGTAAATTTTATCTGAAAAGACTGGTTTAATTAGTTTTGAGTTTTCTATTAAATTTCATTGATTTTATTTTGCTTTTTAGAGTTTAGAAGTGTTATTATGTAGTTTTTATAGATTTTTCTGATATTTTTTGATTGGAAAATGAGGGTTTGAAGGTTTATTTTATTTGTATTATTGGGTTTCAACTAATTTTAAATAGATCGGTGTGATATAGGTTGTAAATTTGATAATTTAAAACCTAACTGTAGTCTTTTTTCATGTTTAATCTGGTATTTTAATATTAAAGGGTTGAAGTTCAGTGGTTATTTCTTGTTTATTAGGTTTTATGTACCAGTATTAGATCGTTTAAGAATATCGAATTCGATTTTTATTTAGTATGATTATAGTTTAAAGTTATTTGAAGACTGGAGTTCAGAGCTAAGTGGGTAGAGGTAACGTGGTTACATGGCGAGGAATTGTGGATGCTTTAATTTTGTTTGGTATTTGAGTGATTAGATTTTTTTATTAAAAAAAAAAGTACATTGATATTATTTCTAGTTAAACTGATATTTAATGGGTCATATTTTGGCACATATGACTCAGGGGCTTGATTTATTATAACTGTTCTTTCTAACACTAAAAAACCCTAGACAGCTTTTCTGGAAGAAACACCCATTCAAATATGATAAAGGCCAATGTTCCTTCATTTTTCTTTATTTTTAGAAAAGCTTTTTTTTTCTTTTTCGGATTTTAAATACACAAGCTAGAATAAAATGAATAAAAGACTACCAATACCCCATGTAAAAATCAACCATTTCTAAAACCAAATTTTGCGCCTATAAATAAATATTTTAAAAAACATCTGAAAAATATACATCCAATAAATAAGTAAAAAAAAAACTATAATCATTAAAAAAACTAGAAAAACAAAAGAGTTAATAGGATCTTAGACTCCAAATCCAAATTAGCAAAATGTCACTTGGAAATTTACTAAAAAACGGAGATTTCATAAGACAATCTGGAGTCCTTGCTACCCAAAAAATCCATACCACTGATTGGGAATTCTAAAAGATCTGCTACTGAGGCCTTTAACTGGAGAATCACCCAAGGATTTCCAAAAACGACTGCAATTACAAATCATCTCACAATCATTTTCTGGAAACAAATCAAGACATATAAAATCAGGCGGGGAATACTTTAAATCAAATGAAAATAAAAATAAAATCAAACTTAATTCACATTCAGCCAAAGATAACAAGTTTCCATAAAAGGAAGAGCATCAAATACTCAATATCACCAGAATTGGGAAATATATTGAGGATATTTCAAGAGAATTAAAAAAAATATCAAAAAAAACAACAACCAATATTCAGCTATTTTTTGTGCAGATAAATTAAATTCCACAGGATCCCTTCGGACTTGCACTCAGTCACGAGTAAAAATTAAAGCAGGAAACGGAAAAATCATTGTGTAAGATTACTGGATTTGAAAATTTTGTCACTAGCGAAGCTCCAAAATCGGGCACCAAAACACCAATATTTTTTCAACCCCGATACCTTGAAAAAAATTGAGGTTGTAAGACAGTATTACTGAGAATATATACTCCTCAGAAAATAAATCTCAAAAAAGAAAAGCGCAAACCAAAAAAATTAATTTTAAAATAAACTTAATAGCGAGAGAAAACCATAATTAAGATAAAGCTAAAAACATCACGGAAAAAGATTTTATCAAATTCAAAAAAGCACTATTTTTTTTTTAAAAGATATTTATTTATAATATTCAAATACTAGAAAAAACTAAAATAAAAATGCAGTAAAAGGAAAAAATAATTCAAATTTCATCCCACTCCCATTTGTCGCTCTTGATTCTCCGTACCAACTGGGAATTGGTTCAAGGATCAAAATAGCACTAACTATAAAAAAAAATCCAGCTTCAGCAACCAAAGATTATATAAACAGAAAAAATTTAGAAATCACAGATCAAACCTCAATAGCAAATAAATTTTAAAATGATGTCAGGGGAAAAGGGTTTAAAACCAAGAATGGTTGTAAAAATAAAAAAATAAAGTTTTCGAAAACAGAAAAAAAAAACTCCATAAGGCCGGATTCACCGTCAAACTTAATGAAAAGTTAATTGATGCTGAATCTACTTTCAGAAAGACTAATACAGCGGCCCAGTAATTTAAAAAGCCTATGGGTCCGTGAAATATTAAAAAATGTTTATTGAATTCCATTTTTCCAAAAAAAAGTCTCCAGTCCCAAATAGGAAGTACTTATTCACGCTCTAATCTACTAAAAATAAGAGAATAGAGAAACTGGCTGAGTCTTGAAGCCATTCAAGCCTCAAAGGATGAGGATCCTAAATATGCCTCACCAATATTCTGGAAGGATGAGTAGGAAAAGAAGCACTCACTCCTAGATATTAAACATATAAACGAGTACTTATTGAAGGTTATATTAAAAGTGGATGTATTGAAGTATTTGAGGAGTTTAATACTTCTTTAAGACTTTATCTTCAAATTGGATATCAAATAAGAGTGATAATACATTCCATTACACCCAAAATTGTAAAAAAGGCCAGTTTATACAACAAGAAACCAACTGTAAGTTCATATCTCTTCAATTTAGAATTTTAACTTACCCAAAAATATTTTTCTAAATAGTTAAATCTGAGATAGAACCGCTAATAATGATGGATATGATTCTTAAAAGCTACATAGTACAGTGAAGAGCTAAAAGGCATTTTATTGAATAAATTAAGGCTACATACGTTGTCATGGTGTGGCACCAAACAAAACTAGGCTTCAAATTGAACACTGAGAAGTATAAAAAACACCGATAAAACTCCAGTTCTTCCTATGAGTTTCCTTCTACAAACTAGAGATAAATATAATTATAAAGGGGGGTCTTAAAAAGAAAATAAGCTAAGATATCAGAAATAAAATTTAACGAAATATAGCCATAAGTCGGGAGATAGGGCTAAGAATATTTTTTTCTATAGCTTAGATGGCCTTTGCGTCAGCAGAAATAAACTCAAGAGAACGTAATCGGACATATTACAATCCAGTAGGACTAAAATATTTAAGTTAAACAGCCCATTCGTCTTATCAACCATCACCATCCAAGATACACACCCGTGGAAAACCCAACTAATAAATTTTAATGTTTCTCTTTTAATTCTGAGACTCGGATCCAAAAGAACACTTGTATGAGACAAATGATTCTTCCAGCTCAAGATGGGTAATAAAGAACAACCTTATGTCATTAGGGGGGACTTAGAGCACTCCTATCAAACAGGAGTCATAAAATTTCAAAGATACAGCGACATTAATGCATAAACCGAGACAGAGTGTAACATTCTGGAGGAATAAGGAAATACGAGTTCAAAAATACGATTTTACCACAAAGTGGATATTAATGAATAGAAAAACCAATAAAACATTATTATTCTGGAGCTATGAAAAAAATGGTGGGATATAATTATGTTTCGAATAATGGCGTGTACATTTTTCTATCTGAATGGCTCAATTGGAATTCTTGCAAGACTTGGGAATGGAGGCTTAACCAGAAATTTGTTCAAATGATCGAAAAAAAAAGTGAAAGACTCTTAAAATCGATCTTTGTGCATCTGCAGCTAATTAAAAAAACAGATTATTGCTTCCGAGAGCAGGTCAAGCAATAACTTACAACAAATTCTCTACTAAATTCATGACTAAAATCTGTCATATAAGTAAATCCACCGTCGATTCTAATCCTAACCATTTTGTGAAGGATAACCACAGAAAATTTTCGTAAAGTTCTTGTTGCCCCATAATGAGTTACAAAAAAATGGTATCCAATACTATAAAAGCTTTATGTATTCCCTTCAACGAATATCAAAAATTCTTACCCCAGATGGAAGCTCCAAGAATGGAAGCCGTCGATAAATCTGATAAAAAACTAACTTAAATCACACAAAATATAATTTCAGAGATCATAAGATCAAATAAAAGACGCAGCTACAGTTTATGTGTTAAAAAGTATCTTATTAGGGCTACAGAATAAAAAAACAGAACCAAATATATGCAGCCAAATAAACCTTGATAAATTTACAAAAACTTAAACTTATAATCAAAAATAAAATCTGGTTTGATATACTCCATAGCTGTTTACATAATTTTTTGCCATTATTCCCAAGCAGATACAAAAATTTAAGGTTAGAAGGATAAAATTTTTGAAACAAGTCCTGAAAAATAGAATTGAAAAAATACAACACATGAGAAATTTGTACATTTCTATCCCATCCCAGTTTAACAGGATCAAATTAGAAGCTATCATCAATGAAGTTATGTGAAGAAAAAGTCCATATTTTGGCAATTTCTACATCATGGCGCTCAATAATTAAAATCCAGTGTTTCAAATTGTTAGAGATAAAGAAATCTGGCGACAATTAAGTTTATACCTTTGGCGCCCAAAAAATAAAGGGGAAAATTCAAATAAATTTTTGTGGGACCATAAGAAGAAGACCCAAGTATTTTAATAGTAAAAAAATAGCAATTATATTTATACTTGATAAAATGAATGAATTGTGAATTAAAAAAACTATTTTATTCGTATTAAACAAAATTAAAACAAGCATTAAACGATACTGTAGCAAGATGAATTAAACATACATCGATGGATATAGTTTATGAGTCTACAGTTTACATAAACATAGCTTCTCAACCAAAAAAAGAATTCATTTCTGGGGTAAAGCTCAAAAGAATGCTGCTTCAGGCTGTCTGTTGTTCCACAGAAACATTTAAAAGATAATATTTTTAAGCTAAAACTATGAATATATCCACATCATTTATAACAGAAATTTTGGGTATACAAAAAGATTAATTTCTAAAATTACCTTAGGTCCAGATGAATAGATAGTTTATTTGAGGGACCGAAGGTCACGAAAAAGATAATATAACCTAAAATATATCCAAAATTTTTTTTTTTCAATAAGTGCTAAAACTTTATAAATGACTGTTTGCAAAATGAGATAACTGGATATTCCTTTATTCATTTTATTCTGGATTATCCATTTATAATTTGAAACAAATATTATTTAACAATAAAGCGAAATGTGGCCAGATTGGCCCGCCAAAAATCGATTTCGGAACCTCTGGTTTTTAAACAGTTTTCAACAAAAATAAAAATATTAAATGACAAAAAAATCCTATCATTTTTAAGAATACCCCAATTTAATCAAAAATACTATTTGTTGAAAAGAATACTATATATAAAAATTTTATACCTGTTTATGTTACACAGGACGTAATTTAGACAAAAAATTCGATCAAATAAATTCTAAATCTTGACCAAACTAAAAAGCTATTAAACTTGGTGAACCCAATTTTTCTGTTATTTTTTAAAAAAGTAAAAAGTATAAATTTCAGATATTCAAACATTTTCAACGAATATAAAATATTAAAAAAAAAACTTTAAAAAATTCGATATACACATTTCCATATCATATATTAAATGAAAAATATATAATTAGTCTACTATTCCTATTCCCCTTCCCCCTTAAACATTCACCATTCACCATCCCCTTCCGCTCTTTTCTCTACTATCTATTATCTACTGATACAGCTTCTATATCCAAAGACTTATTTTATTTATTATTTTGTAGATTTTTTATTAAATTAAATTATTCGATCCATTGAATAATGCATAACTTTCAGCTTACGTACATTATATTGTGACTTTATTTGATATATGCGGATTGAATATGTTTTTTGATGGTTATAAATTTATTTAAATAAAATTAATATAATATTTAATATTAAAAATTATTTAGCGATTTTAATAACTGCACAATAAGATACGATTTTCTTTTAAATTTATTGGGTCTACCTGCTATTATTCTAAGCCCAAGCAATATTATTTGAATTAATTTCGTTCTTTTTATAATAAAGAAATTAATAAAGATGAATTTGAAAATTTTTTTAAACAAAAAAGGATCAAGAGCATTGCGCATCTTTCCGTGCTGAAATATTATTCTTTGCATAAATGGAATCGTTTTTTTCGAAAAAATCCTCAAAACATCGAGATTTATGAACACTAATGAGTTATTGATAACCAATTATATTTGAAGTTCAAAATTTATTATTATATTATCTATAACTATATATGAACTCATTTCTGAATCATATTTTACATTTTGGAAATTTAATATATCGCTTTCAATGCTGAAATTTCGTTACATCATATTTTACCAAAATATGGGGAGTCCAAAAACGTTGGTGGGACGATTAGAACCAAAGATATATACTAAAAAGAGAGATATATGTAAAACAAGTAATCCTTGGTAGATAGAGAATTTATAATTTATATAGCTAAAATTAGAGAACAGAAGAATTTTTTTTTCAGATAAAGAGGCCAAAAAACTTAAAAAACTTGGAATATATATATATTTTGATTCAGTGCAAAACTCATACAAGATGTATAAATATTTTATGCTAGAATAAATGTAATATTGTAGAATGGATGCTAGAAAGGCAAAATTCGCATTGAAAAGCGTTGGGGGATGTTTTTATAATCAGTAGTTATATTACAAGCTGATATAATACGCAGAGGTAGTTTTATCATGTTTTTTGTATCATAGTTATATTACTGGATGGTATAAATATGCAGTAAAAGCCGGGCAAAACTTTCTAATCATGACAGGGGAGTGTTAGGTTTCCAAGTCGTCAATGATTTCTTAAGATACGTCAAGAAATTTTAATAAATCTACTGCGTTGAATTTTATATAATTTTCTTTAATGGTTTTATTGAACGTCTAGAGTCAATTTTCAGTTAATGGGCGAAGAAAGGATTAACCCATATACCAGTTTCCTTTGAGCAAAAATAGTTTTTTAAGATATTTTCAACCAATTCCAATAATTTTTTTTAGAAATTTAAAAAACCTCTTTGGTGAAAAAAAATTGTATTTTGCAGATATATGTGGAAGTTTAGATGCCGCATATGCTTTCACTCAATCAGAATCTGATGAATTCTTGTCATACTCATCTGAGTCTTAGCTATCTGGAAATTTTTGGATATTTTAATGCTCCTGTGATAAGATATAAAAATAAAACGTAAACGGGGATTGCATAAAACTCAAAGATCTCGTAGTATCATGCTATTGTTATATTATCTTTATATGCTAATAATTGAGAAATTAATCTAGAAAATTTATTGTTAAAAGTGAGTCACTATTGACACACAAAAAATAAAAAATTCACACGTAATCGCATGCATAAAAGAAAAATAATACTACTAATAATAAATAGGATAAAACGTCATTTTTCAATACTTCTAATCGTGGAACTGCCAATAATTACCAAGTCCTGTATTTAAACAGAAATTTTTTCCTGGAATCAAAGATAATTATGACTTTTTTGAAAATAAGACAACACCTTTATAGGAAATTTTGATACTTTTTTTTTTTTTTATCACAGAACTTTATTGTAGGATAAGGTCGAAAATTTGATATTGTGCGAGTCAAAATCTTGTCTAAAAATAATAATCATTAATAAAAGATGGCTCTATTAAGAGTATTACTTTTTTTGAAAATTCAATAAATTTTATACATTTATATTATTTACACTTTTTTCTTCTGTTCTATTTTTTTTAAAACGAAATAAAAACATAAAATAAAAACCCATAAAAAAAATCCTATGAAAAAAAATATCTTTAAAATACATATTAAGAACACCTTAGCTCGGCTATTTTCTAACTCACATATCAATTCATGATGAACCCACAATTATATCACTTAGAACCCCGAAGAATGGAAATTTCAAACCAGAAACTCCAACATATACTTGTAGAAATGATCGCCAAATATTTGAAATTTATTTCCGATCAAATCTCTTATTTTGTTAAAGACGTGGAGCCAGTAGTATGTTCTTATGATGCTACTAGATATTTTATAAAAAGCTTTAGATATTTGTGGAATCTATCTACCACTAAAGTATCGATCTCGATCTTAAATACTAAAATTTGTGCCTCGAATTTCAAATTTTTCGATATCCAAAAATAATAATTTTATTATAGGGGCACACTATGGCTATTGAAAAAGGTAGAAATGATTTATTTATGACTGTAAACTCTGCCGAAATTGCAAGATACCCACCCTTTATTAATTTAAACTTAGATTCTAAATTAAATTTTAGTGCCATTTAAAGTTGGGAAAACATATTTTTGAGGTTGTAAACACTTTTATTTTATCATTTTTGGATGAATAATTTATAAAATAACTCAATTTATATGGCTGGATATAATCATATTGGTGCATTTTTCATCATTAATTTGAGTTGTGATGATTTTTTTGTTTCTATGTATTTTATTACAACCTCCTCTTATATTTTATAACATTTTCATCTCTATTTTAACATTATTAGGATAATTTTTTTTTTTAAATCCTGTACGGAATTAAACCATCCTCTCTGTATTTTATAGTCTTTTTTAATGTCTTTTCTATCAGAAATTTTCTGTTTTCTTAGAACAATAATATGATTTTTGATCATTCATAATAACTATCAAATCTCATTTTTCAATTTCAATCTTTATTTATAAGAATTTCAAAGTTATAGATCGCTTTTTTATACTTTTTAAAGAATATAGAACGGTTCACTTTCATATTTTGCTCATATTTTTGAAAATGCATATATTATGCATATTCCCAATTTATTTTTGATCTAATATTCGCCATTTTTATTTTTACGAAATTTTTAAATACATGAATTTACAAATATATTACTCAGGTCTTAGAAGTGTTTTAAAAAGAGAAATGGGTTTTTAGTCCTAAAATTTTATCTCTATTAGAGAATATTCCAAGTATTATTCTTTTTAGTTTTCGGATTTTAAACTGACATACAGATAAAATAATAGTATAATTGGCTTTTATTATTTTGATAAAAAAAATCACTAAAGTTTAATAATGTAATAAGGAAGTAAATTTTTTATTAAAAACCTAAACCTGGAATAAATAAATAATATATATTCGATTGAATTTTAGGGATAGATTACTATTTTATAACGTAAAAAAGTATAATTTTTTTTATTTAGTATGATTTTCAACAAATGAGTATGTTTTTGACTGGAATAGAATATTCCTAAATATATTAGTAGAATTTTTTTATCTAATCTAATAAAAAAGAGGTGGACCTTAACACTGCTACAAAGCTGTCTCTTTTAAGTTATATATTATGAAAAATCCAATAATTACATAATATTTTTTTCCTTCATCCTTACTACATTGAAAAAAAAATAATTAAGATCCAATAAAACATCACAAAGCTATTTAATTTTTTATTAATTTTTTATATTAGTAATAACTTACTCAAATACTCGGTGGTTAATAAAATACTAACGACCTGATAGATTTCAATAGAAATATTTTTTCGAAAGACAGTCATTTTCAAAATTTTAATATTCCGATTATTTCTAATGTGTATTTCCTTTTATTTACACGAAAAAGTACCTATTTTTTTTCAACTCAGTATAAAATTTTGTGATTTTAAATGACCCCCAAGGTATAAATAAATCGGAATAACTTAAAAAATTATGAATAAAGTAAATTTGAAATACGGAAAAGCAACAGAATTTCCGAAAATAAAATATTCTAAATTATTAGCTATGTTTAATCGAATTATGAAACATACATTTTACCCTAAAGATATTTAATATGGAAATATAACCCATAGCTTTCTTTTATTATATTTTGTGTGTGAACATGAGAATTAAAATAATTTTAAAATCAAATGGTACTTTTGAGAGCTACTAAATATTTAGCGAAGCTATTTTTATTGGTTATTTTTTTGACTTTTGTTGTAAAATTTGTTAATAATTATAAATCAAAATCAAAATTACCATTTTTAGTAGAATTGAACAGAATATTTCCAACTGATTTTATTTATCCATATTTGTGCTAAATGGGGGCAATTTTACTCATAAGTCTATTTCCCAGTTCTAAATTTAATATATGTTTAAAATATATTCAAATATAAATGGTTTAGAGATAACAGAAATATATTTAAAGATTCATATGTTTACATTCAAAGTCTTTCAAGTTGATATGAGCTATAAATATCAAATAAAGAATTTATAAATCTACATTAATTTTTTTTTGAATAAATAATACTCTTTATTTTTGAAGAATCTAAACATAAAAAACTTATATTAATATGAATGGATTTCATTATGTGATTTTCGAAAAATTATTGGTCATGAAATAAACATAATTAAACCCTATTATAAAATTTTTAAACGGAATGATACCAAATCAAAATAAAACATACTATATCTTTATTATATATTGATTAAGTTTAAATTTAAAAAGTTATTTTTAAATACTGTATTAAGGGTATCAATACTTATAATAATATTTTTTTTAAATAAAATAAAATTTTTATAACATAATTAGCGATTTCTATTCCTCTGAAATATGAAATTTTTACGCTAAAAATAAATAACATAGCCATTTTGGCTCTATTAGGTAATCTAGATTTCCATTTAGAGTAAATATGAGTTTCATTTACAAAAAAACTATATCACTTTTTTGAGATGAATTTGACGTAAACCCAAATAGATCAATTTAACCAACTTCAGGAGTGAACTAGTTAAGAATATTGTGATACTAAACTTTCAACAAGTTAAATTGTCAAAAAAAATGGGGATGGGCATAAAAATAGAAAGAATTAATAAAAGTTCTTGTTTCAACATGATATATATATATTTTTAAAAAATACCGTTATTTTTAGTGCCTATAGTTTTTATTTATTAATTTACGAAGTTTTATTTAAAGATATAAAATTTTTGCCCATTACAAATTTATTATAAATTTCTATTTGGAAGATGCTATTCATAAAACTTTAATAGTATTTTTCAACATATTGATTCCAATATTAAGAGAAATAAAAAAAATACTGAAAATAATTTTTTAATGTTTTATTTTACTTTTTCGATTCAGTTTAAATCAATCAATATGGATTTTAAAACCGATAAAACCATGTTTAATTTAATTTTATGTCGAATTAAGCAACCTCCATCAAAATATTATAATCAAATATATCATTTTTCGGATTTTTCTAGACTGGATTTTTTGGTTTAAATCTTAGAGGAAAAAAAAATGATTTAGTGCAGATTTAGGGAAAATCACCAAATTGGAAATATTCCATCTAACTAAATAAAATAAAACGTTTAAAAAATGATTTTTCTATTATTAAATAATTAAGTAATAAAAGAAAATCAAATAAAAAAACTGTGCAAAAAATCACATATATCACAAAATCTTCACTTAGCGCTTGACTTCACACGGTTCTCAAATCCGCATACAATATATATATAGGCTATAAAACAGATGTATAAATTCACTAAAATTTTCATAAAATAATTCTGAACGCCAATTTTTTTTAGGCGCGATTCAATTAAAATCTAAAGATCTGTTTTTTTAACCATTACTGGCTCCTATGATTTGCCTGTTTTTAAATAAACTAGAAGCAAGTTTTTTAGATTAAATATCCACAAATGGTTTTTAAATCCATCGATATAAATTTATTGATCATAAGTATTAAAAGCTATCATTAATATACTATTTTATTGATAAATAGTTAACTTCAAATCGAAAGGAAAATTTTTAAAAAAACTGAAATTTTGAAAAGGGATCTAAAAGTTCCTTTTCATTTTAAATATATGCCAATTGAAATTTGTTGGAAAAATGAATTTATTATTTGGATTTAGGTTTTATATAAATTAATTTGAATCATTAACCTTATTTTTAAACATTCGGCAGTTTTGATACCAATAGTTAATCTAGATTATATTAATTTCAAGCATGTTATTTGGCTTATATTTTTTTTTTCCAATAAAATTAAGTGATAAATAATAATTTTTTGAATTTTGAAAAATTTCTTAGATAGAAATATGAAAAATTATCCAAATTTCGGCTAAAAGCGAATTGAAAGTATGATATTCACAGTAATATTGCCTTTGAAAAAATGGTTCAATTTTTAATAAAGTACATAAACATTTATTAATGTCAGTTTTATTATTATGCAATTAAATTTTCGTTTTAAAAATCATTCATAAATTTTCCGAAATTGATTTTTTTTTTCCCAACTAAAATTTAATTTATTGGTATTGGTTAGATTTTAAGAAATAATTTAGTCTTTTATTTTGATTAGATTAAACACAAATTAGCTTTAGTGTTTCTTGAATTCATTTTTATTTAAATGAAATCGGATCTACATCTTTTAATTTGCTTAAGACCATAAGTATTCTTCCAAATTTGGTTCAGAAAAGGTGTATGAATAAAAAATGTCAAAAATATAAAAAAAATGCCCCGTCAAAAATCGTCTATACAAAATCAAATTTGAAGCCTCAATTTTAATGGTATCAGTTGTAATTTGAGGGTATAGATCTGGATTCAATATTAAAATTTTGAAAAAAAAACAGATGAGGTAGTGGTTACTGTCTATAAAACGATAAATAACTAACATTCTTCATACTCGGGCAAAAAAAAAACTCAAAAAAACATTCATTTTCTTTGAAACGGCTGAAGACGCAAACTCTTTCAAAAACAATCCCGATAACCACAAAGATAAAGAAAAAATATTCTCAAATAAAACAATACTCAAATATAGCACTATAAATATCTCTATACCCTCACTCAAATGAAATTTCTTCAGAAAATGAATCAAAAAAACACTAGAAACTCTTTTTTATACTGGTGAAATCTTTTTCATGATGACAATGAAAGATTAAAATATAATCATAGTGAGATACATTTTTTTATGGAGAATTTTTTATAATATTAAGATACCAAAAAGAGGTTTATCAAATAATAAAATAAAATGATCGAAATTAAGAATTATCATACGCAAATCTGTCTTGCTAGCCATTCCGTACCTACATGGCATTGTTTCAAAGCATAATTAGCTTGTTTGTTTTTGTTTTTTTTACGGAAGATTTATTTTAAAGTTAATAGTAAAGTTATAAAAACTAATTTAAAAAAAATTAAAATTTTTTTTCACCCAACTCCCCTCTGCCGCTCTAGCAGCTCCATACCTCGAGGGCATTGGTTCAAGGAGGCATAATTAGTTCTATCTCCAAAATTCTATTCTATAAAAACTTAGGATGCAAAATAAACCTCTTCTTTATTGCAGAGGATGCATAATTTAGCAGTTAATAGAATATGGTTCTCAAGTTTCCCACTACTTTAAGTTTGAAAGCTATATCATAAAAAATTGTGAAAAAATTATCCAGCAAAGCCCAAAAAAGACATATTACTTATTAAAAAAACAAAGCCTACATAATTGACATATTCTAGGATTTACACATCAGACCTCATTGGATTAAAAATTGGAAACATATATAGAAGATAAAAAGCACGAATCCTAGAAAAAAAGTAGAATAAATTCGTACTTCCCCATCTCTAAAAAGGTCATTATGAAAAATAAACACCAGGAATCAGCTACTTATAATAATTTAAACTTAATTTGAAACATATTTAATGCCCTTGAGAATGGAATGGAAGTGGAAGTATTTCCACAAATCTGAGGGAAAAACACCATTCAGAACTTAACGATTTTGCTTATACTAGTAAAAACAGACAGCCGCAAGTCTAATAATTGTTCGAAAATATATAAAAAACACATTTAAATCGATCGTAATTCCATTGATGATGCATAGAATCAACCTTAGCCATAAAAATATAAGTAATAAAGTAAAAATAATCATATGGAATGTAGAAAAACTGATTAAAACACAAAAAAATCGAAAAAATACGCTAGAACTGTTTAAAAACTCTTTAACAGATATAAAGTGCCTGCAGAAAGTTCACTTCAACGATTTAAGCATTAGATTTCGGAAAGAAAGTTTTCATTTGAGTCAATACATTCAAATAAAACGGAGATCCTACTCTACAACGAAAATATGGGAATTTAAAATAAATCATTTAAAAAAAACTACAGAATAATTCACTTCAGAATTAAAATTAAAAAGAAAAAGGAAAAAATAGAAAGTATAAATATATATATCTTTGAGCGGGATGAGTAGATTTTCGGCTTTAACTGAAATTATCGGATAATTTTTCATTGCTTAAGAATTAATAGGACTTATATATTAAAATCTTCGTTTTATAAACTTAATGAAACTCCTGTTGAGGTTATGTTTATTATATTTAAATTGATTTAATGGTTAGTCAATGGCTGAGATAAGTAAAAAAAAGCAAATTCTTTTTTATTTTATTGTTACTATTATTTTATTTTTCTATTCAGGTTTTTTTATTATTTTTTTTGCTTTGTTATTTGTTATTTTTTTCTTAGTTTCACGATTTTTAATTAAAAAAATACAGCTTATAAATTTTGATGAATTAAATATAGCTTTCAAAAGCAAAAAAAAAAAGTTTTAAAAAAGGATGAGTATAAATTTCGTTAATCAGATTCGGCTTCTGTGAATTAGGCGTTTTATATGTAATTTTCATTCTATCTTGTTTCATATATTTTTATGTATAATGAGCCTCAATTTTTCGGACAATCCTTGTTTGTGAGATTAGATTAAGATCATCTTATTTATTTATTTATTTATTTTTGTTGCTCATTTTACAGGTTAGAGTGAATCTTTCTAACATCACCCAAAAATATAGACGGCTGTATTTCAAATTAAAGGTAAAATTTTACGCATTAAATGAAAAGTCATTTAAAATTAATAAAAAAATGATATTAAATCGAAATATGAATAAAAAAAATAAAATAAGGAAAGCGGATTACCTAGAAACAATAAGAGAAGCTAATGGTTTTGCTGGGTAAACCGCTAGACGAGAGAAAAGACTAATCCAAGGTAAAATATTAGGGAAAAAAATCTCCAATTACTTATATAGATTATAATGGTAAATGAATGGCTGAAACTGGCCACATATTAGTACAAAAAAAACAGATCCGCAAATTTACCGTAATAAAAATAATGAAAGGAAAATCATAAGTATATAGAATGCTAATAATAAAACTAAAATATAATGAGAAAACAAAAAAAGTTGTCATGAGGGAACGAGGCCTTGGATGATAATAAAAACAAATTTAAATCATGATAGTCTTAAATCGATTATAAATAGAAAATGTAATTTTCTATTCTAATCAGAATCTCAAAGAACACATTGGGTTCAATTAAAAAATCAATAGTCTTTTTTTTCTATTTCAAAAGGCGTATAGCAGAAGCGATTAGAAAATAGTAAATTTTCCTCCCTAAAAAATAAATTAAATGATATTTCACACAGTATAAAAAGCCATTTTAAAGGGAATCCGAAAAAACAGCTGCAGTCGAAATATGACTTATCGCCGAAACTGATGAAACAAACATGGTAATTAGAAAAATTATGTCGAATAAACTATATCCCAAAGGCATGAAACACAGAAAGAAAAGGTTGAAATAGATGAAAAATCGAATTATTACTTTTTCAAAACACTCAAAACCAAACAAAAATGGCCATCTATAAAAAAAAAAGAACTGCAGATAAAGAAGAATTCAAATTTCCAGTCATCAATAATAAAAGCAATTTAAAAATTTCGCCTTCAGATTTTTTAAGAAGCGCTGCTCAAAAGTGTTGAATCAAACAAATAATCTCGTGAAAATAATAAGGCAAAAGCAAGCTTTTTGAGCTTGTAATGACACAAAAAAAGATTCGTAAATATTTCGAAAGAAAAAAAGTATACCCTTGGCTTAGTGTGAATAGATTTAAATTATGGTGGGATATTAGAAACAAAATAGGAAACAAAAGAAATATATATATACATAGTCTAAAAAACTAAATATAAAACCCAAAAGATCGGCAGAAATTGAAATTGAGAGCAGAAGAAAAAAAATCAAACCGAACTAAAAACCAATTTTAGGAACAATTATACTCAATTTGAAATATTAATTATCGAAACTGAACTTTAAAATTTTAAAACAACATCTCTTTATTTTACTCATAATATTCTAATAAATATAGTCTTTTCATTCTAAAACAAATAAAAATGTAAACATCAAAAAAACAAATAAAAAAAACATTATTATTATTATTATTATTGCACTTTGAATTGAGGTATTCCCAAATTATGTTCCCTACACAAGAAAAAATCTTTGAAGGAAACAAAAAAACTTAAGATAAATTAAAAAAAATACGGATTCAAGGACAGGCCATACCGAAAAAATGAATAATTTAAATGAAGCTGCGCCTCAAGGGAAAAAATTACCACTTACCCGCTAACATATTCAGCAGAGGAATAAATTCGGCGATATCAAAATAATAACTGGATGGGGATAATTATAAATTAGACTCTGTTTTACAAAGTTAGATAATCAGAAAACACCTCTGCATAATAGTTTTTGGACTTATTAAAAAAGAATAAATCCAGATCACACTCTGGAGTGTACAGGAAACCCTTAGAAATTTATAATAAGTGTAGACTATCAAATCTGATATTATAGCAAGCCTCTATAGGAAATTTCTGGGTGAGAATAAGCTGACAGAAGGCTATAGCAAATATGAAATTATATTGATCCCAAAGATAGGTAATATACTGGATATACCTAATTGAAGATCGATCTCACTAATAAACTCCAAACCAGAAATTCTCACTAAAGTATCATCAAACAGATTAAAAAATTTTGGGTAAAAATAAAAGAATAAAAAATAAGCTGTGGTTTATAGAGGATAGAAATAATTTTGAAAAAAAAAAAATTCAAATTTGATTCGGAAGTCGAAGCCAGAAATTGTAAATTCATGGTATCAATAATTATTAGTTTTGATTTACCAAGAAAGGACGTACTGAAGAATGGACCGGGATTAACATAAGCTATGTTTGAAAAGATTTGGAATTCATATAAATTTTACATTATGGATGATTACAACATATACTAAGACTAAAAGCGAACGAGGTAAATAAAGCTTTTAAAAAGTGAATGAATGGAAGCCATAATTTATAATAAGGATAACGTATGTCGACAATACTATATTTTTTAGTTTCAGAACCAATTCTGATAATGATCAGAAATTTTATTACGGGTATAAATATCGCCAAGATTAGGTTCAATTTATTATACAATACAGATGATATAGCCATTGATATCAAAGATTCCTAAGATATTAGATATCTGAACTGCGCAAATTAATCCCATGGTAATTCTTCTAAAGAGAGTATAAGTGAATATAAATCAACTTAGCTTTAAAAAGGTGTTTGAATATAAACATTTGATCCATATTCAAAATTAAAGCACCTAGTGATCCCGTTTAATAGAAAAGGTATAATTTTAGAAAAATATTTTAAAAAAAATAACTTCAAATCTTAAAATTCATAAATACATAAATAATGTTAAAATTAGCATAGAAATAAGATAATTCAATAAAAAACATGTTACGCTTCCCATATTGAGGCATTTTCTGAAAGCTTTAAAAGCCCAATAATTCAATATTTAGATCTCCATTTAGAGATTTAAAATTAATTTAGTCCCAATGGCAAAAATATTATTTCAAAAAATATAGCTGGGATGGGTTTAATATCAACTGAATTTCAATGGAAATACATCTTTGCTGAAGAAATCAAAGATTTTATAACCGAGAAAAAAAATTCGAGTATAAGCCTATATAGATCTGATATCCAATAAAATAAAAATTTGTAATGTCAAAAATATTAGCCATCTCCAAAATATTTTTCAGGCACATAGAATATGGGAATGTATCTAAAAAAAAGAGCATAAAATTTTTTCACGCAATTCATGAAAAATTTTCACAAATACAAATATGCGTTAAATATTGTGTGATCAAAACTGGTAATTAAAGATAATAAATCAATAATCAATAATCAATAATCAATAATCAATAACAATGTAATATCTACACAAAGTTCTTTAAGGCGGAAATAAAGGAGTCAAACCAAGATGG
>LSSL01001149.1:8345-18821 GCA_001953115.1 Smittium mucronatum
ATTTCTCTAATAATTATTAATATATAAAAAAATTATGGCCAGTTTTTTACTCTTTGAGAATTTGATAATTATGAAAATCTATAATTTTATTGTTGAAAATAAAACTTTTTAATTGAATCATATTTTTGGAGACCATAGTTCAAAAAAATTTATTCTTCTTTTGTTAATGCTAACAAATAATTAATAATATTGTGCATAACGGAATGAGTATTTATATATACTGATTGGAATTTGTATTCATATAAACAGAGGTGTTTCGGTAATTTTTCCATGAAAAAAGGAAACAAATAACAAAAAAAAAATTTATTTGAGTGTATACATTTATTTTGATAATTTTGATCTATTTTGGTAAAAAAATAGTATTTAAAGTAAACGCAAATTTATTAAATATGCAGAGTTTAAATAGACAATTCATTTTTATTAAAAAAATGTTGTTATTTAAACAATTATACTTTTATTTCAATTAAATCATTTTATTGAGAAATATAAAATTTACTGATATAACGCTATTATTTCAATACATGAAGAATAAATAAAATTTTTCGTATATATACTTTTATCTAATGTAAAATCAAATATTTCCATTAATTAATATTGGATAATTCTTTTATAAAAAATTATTTTTATTTTTGAAAAATTCATATTATTAAAATAATCCAACTTATTGCACTATTAATATATTTTATTTGTTTTAAGTTACTATATTCAAAATATACTTTGATGACTCATATCCATTTGGTTTAAATTTTGGGATTCAAAGCAAAGATTTTATAACAATATGTTTCTCGAAATACAAAAACATCATCTTATTTTGATATAAACTCAATACATTGAAAAGCCCTTTCAATTTTTTTGACGGATAAGTTAATATTCTTTTATATTATCATATGATCCTATGTGAATTTGATTTTTTATGTGGATTAGATCTTTAGTTAGGCGTCATCTATTTTTGGTGATTTTGAACCGATGTGGTAGTGAATTATATTCTAATTGGGTTAAACAATTGATAATGCAATCATTATATAATAAAAACTCTTTTTCTATTTTAGGAAAACCACGTAAACAGAAATCAAATTTTTTAGATATAATTTTAAAATTTATCCAATTAAATCATAATCATTAAATCAATGTGATAAACTATTCTTCAAAAAAAATTCCATTTAGAAAATAATATGACATAATAAAAGTGATTATCTTTAGACCCTTAATTTTTATTGACTATCAGTATGCAGGGATGGAAGGATTAAACATTAAAAATCTGGAAAATCATTTATAAACAAATGATTTTAGGCGAAGATCTGTAAATTTTTGTGAAAAACTGAAAAGATTACCACATTATTGTAAATCTAATATTCCAACCAATAAAATATGAAATTTATTGTATGAAAATCTAAAAAAAATAGAGATAAATAAATATCATCCCAGATACTTGATTTTAAAAAAACTGAGTCAAAGTTTATGTAGCATATTTTTGGATTTTATTATTATAATAAATCTAGATAAAGAGTATTTTTTTAGGAAAAAAGATTTCATTAAAAGAAAAAAAAACAAATATTATTAACAAATTATATCAGAGAACACGATTTCTATAAAATTATTAATTTTAGGATGTATTAAGATATCTGAGTTTAATTGGGGCTGTAAAGTTTTTACGATATTCTAGATCATATCCTTATCATAATCACAATACAACTAATAATAATTAAATCATTTAAGGGCATACATTTTATCATATGGGTAAAATTTTAGGTATTAGATAATTATTTATGATAATAAAATAGTTTCAAAGATATTAATGCATTATTTTATATAAGTTGATATATATACATATAATTTACTCAATCAAATTACAAAAAGAAAAAAACGAACTCACTGCATCGTAAAAATCAACAAATTAACACCCTCTAAAAAATCAAACTCATCAATTACCTCAACAAATTCGTCTACAAAAACCACATCAGTCATCACTAACACTTATACCAATTAAGCTTTTTGGAAACATTTCAAAAACTTCTACAAAGAGAATTACTTTAAACACATCAACTACTGAATATAATTCAACGACCTAAACAATCGCATACACCAAATCAACCGCTACAACCACTGTAACCACTGTAACTACTATAACAACAATAACTATTTTAAATACTATTACTACTATTACTACTAAAAAAACTAGGACTACCTACTAATTCAACAAAAAAAGCCACTAAAAATACTGTAAAAACCATTTATACAACTTTTATTAAATCGAAAAATTCAACTGAATCAAAATTCTAATCACTCGAAGAATTTCTTTACTTGGTAATCGATTTTATTCGGCCATATCAAAAAATTTAATAATATATATTTCTTTCCGTATAATAATTTTTAGTTAACCATTTTTAATATTATTTAGCCAAATACAATTTTTAAATATTTTAGTATTTATTTTTTTTATATTGTAAATAAATAAAAAAATAACCTTTTATTATTTAAATAAAAATTTTCAATTGAGTTTTATATATGTTTTAGCATAGCACAATTTTTTTTATTTAATTTAATATTGATTAAAAAATAAATATAAAATAAAATAAGACTTACAAAATATTTTGTTTAAGAATTAATTTATCCTTATTTACTCGGTTTCTCAATCGTTTTTCTTTGAGATAGTGATTTAATATAAATTAAATCCGTCCTTTTTATTTCGATCCGGAATTCATATTCATGAATGCATTTTTTTTCGCACGTGCTATATATATTTTTCCACGTAGAGATTTATCTCCTGTCATTTAAAAACATGTTATCATGCATAAAGCTCATAAGTGAATCAAATCTTTGAAATTTGATAGAATTAATAATTCTAATTATTTTATTTATTTTTTATTCTGGAAATTTTTTATCTGAAAATATTATTGTATAGTTTTCTTTTTTTGCGTCAATGAAATAAAGGTGGAATTTTCTTGTTTCAAAGATTCAATTTTCATTATGCTCTACTTTATCTAAATTTTAGATATTTTGATTTTTGTAATATCTGATTATTGATTTAGAAACGTTGAAAATATCTGGGCATCGGAAAAAATTTATTTTACTAACTTCTTAACAGTTCTGTAAAATCTTTTAATCGAATTTTTAGTTGATTATACAAATATAAAAGATCCTTCAAAATAATTTTGGTTTTTCTCGAAACGGCTTTTATTTATTCCTTCCGAAATAAAATATGAATCTGAAGTTTCTCCATTTTGAAACGAACAATTTTTTTGATTTTCCGAACAAATTTCTATCGGAAAATATTTTCATCCTGCAAATATCTTATTATTGTAATTCTCTTAGATCTAATTTCTTTTTTTCTAATATATGGTCTATGTTTTTCTAAACATGAAACAAAAAGTTTGTTCTGATTATATCAATATAATATATTTTTAGATATTTTGTATTTAGATGTGCTGAATCGGCAACCAGATTATCCAAAGTAAGACTATAGCCGAAATTTTTTGCCTCCTTTAGCAATGTTTGAAAACCCATTTGCAGTCCTCAATTCGTCTCTACTTACTAGACATATTTTAATATAATAGAATTTATTTTATGTGCCTTTTACCACTTATATTACTACAGGAATACTTCCTATAACAAGCTTTAATGTCGAATCGACATGGGAATTTGATGCAGATTTCATTTTTTCGATCAACTCTTTGGATTTAACTAAAAATTTATATCTCCAGGAATTGAAGAATATACTGAAACTTAAACATCATTTTCAGGGTTAGAAAACTGCTAAAAAAAATTCCTCAGCATCTGGGTGATTAGAATTTTCAATTTTTTAACTTTTTTTTTATTTCTCGAGAAAATATTGTTTTGAAATCGATATCTATAGTTTCAAATTTCAATTTTTTTAAAATTTGAAATGAAAGTAACACATCCTCGAATTATTCAAGATTTTTAAAATATTCTGTCATTGGATAATTAGCACAGGTATGGCTGTGGCTTTGAAGAGTAATACTTTTCGGATTCATAATAATCTCTACTTTTATATCTTTGTCACGTGTATTTATGTTTCTGTATACACAATAATACTATGTACTTTTTAATATTTTTGAAAAATTAACTTTCATTTTCTGAAACCTTTTTTCGTAGTCTGTCTATTTCATTTCGATCTAGTCTTTATATTTTTTTGAAATTATTACAAAGAATAGTGAAAATAATTAGAGATAAATTTTAATATAAACTAATTTTTTGTCAAATAAACTAAAAAATATTGTTTATAACCATAAAAAGTTTAAAAAGCGCGATACAACCTCGAAATTTCTATTTTGTTGTAAAAAGCAGTATCACTTTAATTTTTATATCATTCGCTATAATTCAGTTTTTTGAAATTTTTTAGTTATTATGATCCCATCTAATAATTAAATATAAACAAATTGGGAAATTTAAACCGAAAACAAAAAAAAAAAAAAACTACATTTAGATTTTTGCATAATTATTTTTCAGTTTTTATAGGCAAGAAATTCTAACTCAGCAGATTTCGCAAAAATGATTCAGCTTATTAAATATAATTTCAGATTTACATCTAAATTTTCAGGTTTTCAAATTATTTTTCAGATTTTTATTTTCTAACTGGGATGGAAGGAGCCTAAATAGAGATAATAATATATCCTAAACGAATAAAAGTGATTGATTAAATATCAGCTTGATACTAGGTGTTATATATTACCTTTATCCAATATTCGCATTTAGGTTGAAAAAAAATGTAATTTTTTGGTAGATAAGCATTAAAAAATTATTAAAATTGACGTTATTAAATTATAGTATTGCTTAATTATCTAGATGTAAAAAAACATCAAATTATACATGTTTATTTTTTATTGCTGAATTAATATGCTTTTATTGGAATACATATTTAATTAAAATATTATTGGGTAAGTGAAAAAATTCACTTTATAATAACCTATTAATGCTATCTAATTATAATTTCAAAAAATTGGGTAACCATCACATAGGGATGAAATTCATCAAAAAAAAAATCGCATCCACATAAAAAATATTCAAACAAAACCAATTTTTTCAATATATAAGCATATATATCGAAATAAATCCAACATCTATTCAAAATTGCGCTTAAACGTAGCTTATATCTATAAATTTTAAGAAGATACTTGATAAAACTGTCAATTTTGACTTGTTTAAGAAATAGCCGATATAAATCCTTTTTCAGTTTAAACACCTCAATTTTATTGATTATCTAATATAAAAAAATTTAGCTTATTATTTTCGACCGATATATTATCAAAACTACTAAGTAGAGTTAAAGTTCCCAATAAAATCAAAAATCGATTAACCGAAATCAAAATCGACTATTTTAGAACTTAAATTAAGATACATAGACTAATATTACAGTTAAAAATCGACTTATTTTTATAAAAGTGTTTATATTATTAGTATCAATTAAATCATATTCGTGTTATGTATTACGTGAAATTTTTATTTTTACAAAAAAAAATAATGCTAAGATGAATTTATTGAGATTTTATCAAATATAAATTTGTCTAAATGTGATAATTTAGGTAAAAAAAATTATCAAAAATTATGTGTAAGCAATATAAATTTATAAGAATCTAAAATTTATTTAATAACTCTCTAGTATCAAAATTGAACATTATATTTTCATTTTTTTAACCTATAAAAACGTACTAATTATTGGAATTGACAGAATTATACGGGAAGATGCTCAAAAATAACAATATAATGATTATAAAGAATTTTAGAAAATATTTACAGCTAAGAATTTGAGAAAATAAATATACTTTTATTATTACTGCGCTAATAAAAAAATCAATGCGTAAACTGGGAATTATAGCATAGACGGATATTGCGACGGAGGGTATTTTATTATTGATCATACCCTCATTATGGTAATTAAATTAGGGCAAAGTGCCCATAATATAAAAATTTATCATAGGTCTGTATATAAATGGAAAAACAATAAAATAATTTATTTTTTTTTTTGAGGAATGTGGGGTCGATGTAGATTTGGAGAAGATATACTTTACAATAAGAAACAAAAATAAACGGGAAAAAAAATTCTATCAGTTAATTTTACTTCGTTTGAATTTGCCTGTAAAAAAAAACGATTAATTATGATTTTATCTAATTCTCATACTATAAATCTGATTTAAGCAATATCTGATGTTTAATAATATAAAAAAAACAATTAAAATACCTTGGAATCGAGATGAAGGTTGACATAGATTCCAATTTTACAATTATATAATGTAGCTATACAGTAATAAATTTGGAGTGACATAAACCTGACAAATTTTTGTCATAGTAGCCATTGCTATTGTAAAATAAAATGAAGAAAATCGCCACTTATGGATATTTGAATCACTCAAAAATAGTATTGCTAGAAAAATATTGATATTTAATTTAGAATAATTAATGGATGACTCAGCAGCTCAAATAAGAAATTCAGCAAAAAAAAAATTGGTCGTAATATAAAAAGATGACACTACTGGTTCATAACTCTAAAACTCTATATCGAACAGTAATTTAAGGGAAAAACCAATCACAAAATTTCAAATTATTAAATTTGAAATTAATACATCTATTCGATAAAGAACTTTTCGAAAAATGAAAAAGTTTTTCCAATGAAAAATGGAGACCTGAATGATATAAACTCAAAAATAAAAAAAATTTATTTTGAATAAAATGACACTTAGTTCGATGGCCATAATAAAATATCACCCTCAATCAACAAAGGTACAATGAGATTCAATAGAAAACTCAAAAAATAAGTATATGGAATGGAAAAGATTTTATAAAATTGATTTTATTGGTTTACCGATAAAGATAATTAAATTCTCAAAAATTTCCCACAGTCCAAACTTGTAGAAAATGATATTTAACGAAATTAAAAATATAAAAAGAGACATTCCCAGCTTATCTTATATTTCTAGGGTTTCCAATTCCAAAATATTTTATGATGGGACGTCACAAATTTTTTATTTTTATGGGGAATTTATATCTGATATATTTTGAAATATCTCTTTTCGTATTCCTTATTCCATGAAAAATTATTTAAAATAATTTAAATTCATAATTGCCTACATTAAAATTAAATATTAGAGATATTCATCTGCTCCTGCATTCAAATGTTTAATATGATAAATTAAAGCATTTTAGATGTTTTCTATGTGAAATCAATATAACTGATTTGATATCCGCCAAACTTTTCAAAATCCAAAGAAGCCCAGAAATTCCAAAGAAAGTTAAAAAAAACAAAATGCTCCCAAGAATTGTTTAAAATCATATTTTAGACCCTTTATTTCTCATATTTTTTTTATAATACTCAAAAATATAAATAATCAAACAAAAATTAACATTATATTCGAATTAATTTTATCTTTTATTTATCCTATTCAAAATAAATTTTGATATTTTAAAACAATATTTGATATATTTCAATAGTTTTTATCGTAAAAAAATGAATAAAAGCTTCTTTTTGATTATACTAATCCTTAAAATATTCTGTAGATTCAAAAAAACGTAATTAAAAAAAATACAAATCACATTAGGAATAAAGATATTCTGTCCACTTACACAGGAATAGTGTGTCAGTACTGTGTTGGAGGACCACAATGGAATAATAATGCCTCAATTCTTTTTTTCAAAACCTTTTTACAGAATGAACGGAGCTGCTAGAATGACAGGGAGGTGTAGGATAGAGAAATACTTTTTATATTTTTAAACTTTATTAAATGTTTTTCAATTATTTTATAATTTTAAAAGAGAAAATTCGAGAAAAAAATAAATAAACAGAATTAGTCGTCTAACAGAAAAAAATTACTGTATTAATTACACTTTAAGAGTATTAAATATTATTATTTATAGTATCTATTTTTTTTTCAAGCTAAACTTATGTTCAGATAAATGAAATAATTGTTTAAGCTTATCTTCAGAATTGATATTTGTATAAAGGTGGCCCATTTTTTATTGAAACAATTAAAAATTTAAGAAGTTGGTACAGTTAAGAGGGCTTAAAAACAGTCCCTGTTTTATGAATTATACTTTATCTAAAAAATTTATTGTTCTTTTTTTTACTTAAATCACATTACGAATTATATTTTGAAAAATCATGTAAATAAAAAAAAAGTAGGACATTCAAAAAATTTAAAAAAATAAGGTATGTATTATTTTTTACTTAGTCTTTAATATAAAATGAAACTACAAATGATTTTGTTTTTCAAACCAAAATTAAGAAATAAAAAGCGAATCTACATCTCATAATTATATTTTTGATCATTCAAGTTTGTTGTGAAAGATTATTATGGTTGTGACATCGATAAATTGATATTATGACTATAGAATGAATTTAATGTGTGTCATTTTCCGAATCATTTGACTTAAATTGTTTGTCGAAATCCAAATATTTTTTGAAAATACAACCAAAATTTCTGTTTGATGTGACCCTATATATTATGACTTGCTCTTTTAAGTTGGATGAAATAAAAAAGAGGATTGAAAATTATTACATAAATTTTGTGTTCCTTTAAATGATTGCGAACTTTTTTTAGTTTCAAAATTTATTCTCAGTGAATAGACTCGATTAACAAATGATAAAGAGATTGAGTTAATAAGGATAAACCGAACAATCGTTAATATATATAATAGGATTTATAAGCAAAATTTTATTTCGGGAATCTAGAAAAATTTATTTTCAATTTACCATGGCTAATTAGACATTATTAAAATATAATGGAAAATTAGTCTATAATCCTTATTAAATTCCTGAAATGGTCGATTTTGATTCTAATAATCAAGTTAGAATCAATTTGTTTTTATTTCATTATATTTAGATGATTAGATAATATATTAACAGATAAATATTAACAACATAATAAAGATTAGTCAAAATAGCATAAATTAGCCGAATGCAGCTCAATATGTTGAAATTTATTAAATTATCTTAAATACGTTCAAAAATATATAAATTATCTAAATAAGATATCTAAAAAATCATAGATAAATATTATTGGACAAGTTTTCAAGATTAAAAAATGTGTTTGAGAAAATTAGTCTATGATGAGATTTAAATAGTAAAGTGGTAGAACTCGCATTTTTGTCAAAGGCAAAGCCAAGCCCCCTTTGTGGTCTGAAATATTTAGCACACTTGAGGAAAGTTTTATTCAATTTATAGTTTAGTAGTTTAGTAGTTTATTAGTTTAATAGTTTAGTAGTTTAGTATAGTTTAGTTATTTTTTCGTTTGCTTTTCAATAAAATTATTTTTATAATGTTTGGTTATAGTTTTATCAGTCTTAGGTCTGGAGATTTTAGTAGTTGTTAATTTTTAGCTAACTTCGTGGACTGGAATTATTACGCGTTAGTCCATTTTATTTAGTTTTAGTTTTTTTTTAAGTTCGCTTAGTGAAGGAAATAGCTTAAAGAGTGTTATGGGTATGTTTATGCGCAAAAATGAGTTGTTAGAGTCCGGTTCTTATCCTTATTAATTTTCACTGGAGGGTCGCGATTGGTGAGAGGTGGCTGAAGACAGAGACAATGATACTTTTGTATCCATTTCTTCTGATGTTCTTGAGCTAGGCGATGGCTTAGACCCATCGGTCTACTTGGCGGGAGAACCAGTAATTGGGGATCTTGTATCTTCTTTACTGGGACTTTCTTTAAGTTCCAGTCCCAATCCTCCGGTAAGGTTCTCACCTATTATTCCTGACTTTGGGGCTGTAAAAACACTTAGTTTTGTCAGTACAGGGAGCAACGTGTGATTTGTGGATAGGCTGAGTAAGGGAGCAATACCTGAACTAAATTCTCTTCTGGGTGATGGTGATGAGTGCGCTAAAAATAGTACGCTTAGTTTTGTCTCATATTTAGCCGTGCAACAACAGTTTAGGGGAAAGGATTTTTAACAGTCTAACTGGTATAGAGAATCCACTTCTGACAGTAGAAAAATAGGAAGTTATGCGAAATTTTACGTTAGAAAATACAGTAGACGAAATTTCATCCAGGATATTTCAAATTAAACCATTAGTAAATTTGTTTTAATAGTAAAATAATAAGTTATATTAGTAAATTAAATATATTTTGAATTTTTACATTATCTGTTACCTATTAACAAGATCTTATAAATTTTTCAATATCCTTCATTAAAATACAATTTTTGTTTAAAAAATAGGCAATAATTTTAAGTAATAATCCCATTAAATCCAAGATAATTATATCGATTTTGTATCTTGAATAATTTTTTGGAAAATTATAATCAAGTTTACATATTTGTGCTAGTATTTAAATCTTATTTTCATAATGCATTTTTTTCTTGTAAAAAATTTTCTCCCATAGCTAATTTATATTAAAACTTAATCTTATTATTTAATTGCCCTAAGAAAACTTATTTTTCACAAAGTGAGAATATTGAATATTCAAATAATGATATAACATATTGTAAAATTCCATTTTTATTCTTTTAAAGGATATCATAACTATTATTG
>LSSL01001151.1:7853-45079 GCA_001953115.1 Smittium mucronatum
TAATCAAAATTAAATATGAAAGTCTTTAATTATGTACTGATATTCTAAGAAAAATTACACTATATACTTATTAAAAATTTGAAAACAAAAAAAGTTGATATAATCGTAATTTTAAAAGGCTCTTTATACTATATTTAAGCTTTATTTCAGTTTTTTATAAAATATAAGCATAAATTTGAAGTAGATATATTAAAGTTAACACAGATAAATTTTAAATGGTGCGAAAAAAAATAATTAAATCGGTTATAAGGAAGTAATAGATTGATAATGAAGAAAAAAAATGATAAAAATTAAGTAAAAATATTCGCATTATGAATGAGAAAAAAATATATAATAATTTGGGAATGATATAAATTGGGTAAATTTTTAAATTGGGAAATTTGGACATAAATGAGATTATTTAAAAATCTTAACTACTTATTTTAGGATATAAATAAGAAAATTTCGCTCTTAAATTAGTAAAAATCAGTATATATAAAAATTTTAATGCTAATAGATATAAAAAGAACTAATTTCTTATATTTATGGATATAAATGGTAAAAATTATACGATAATTAATATAGACTTGACTTAAATCACATCAAACAGCTAAAATAATAAATTAACTGAAATTTTATAATAAAAAAATTGCTAAAAATTTTAATTTTCTGTTTCTTTGTAAAACAGATCCAAAATAGGGTAATCTATTTAAATTAAAAAATTTAAATGCTAAAATTATGCTATCATCAACAAACTGATATTATTAAATTCATTTTTTGTCAAAATTATCGATTTTACATAATATTCGAAGATTTGTCTGAGATCTGTCCAAATTCAAGAAAAAAAAATTACCCAATATAAATTAATAAATTAAATTCAGTTATAAAATTAAATCATTTAAAATTTTATTGGGTGAATTAAGAATATTTTAGCTTATGTAACGAAAGTAAAAATATTGTCTAATTTCATTTGAAAAAAAAACGTTTTCAAATTAAAAGAATTTTTTTTTAGAAATATAGTGCTTTAAGCAGAAATAGATTGATAAAGAAATTAAAAATCGCTTTTATTATTAGAATACCAGGGAAATACCTGGATTTGTTTTAATGAAGCGGCTTTTTGGAAAATAGAAAAAAAAATTTAAAAATATTTTGCCAATATTAATTAATTAATATTTCTTATTATTTATATAATAAAAGGATATTAGCTTATATAAAAAAGTAAATTTGAAATATGTTGATCCAATCTCGTTATATTAGTATTTTTTTTTAAATAAATTATAAGATTAAATCGAAAAAAACATGTCTGTATCAAAGTAGGTCGATTTTTCCAATAAAAATGAAATATCATTATTAAAACTCACATTAGTTATTAACTTCGCAGTTACTTCAAATGATATTTTTTTTACCAAAATCGACCAAATTTATCTAAGTAAATTAAAATAGAGAGTGAGAAAAACTCACATATCCATCAAATATTATAGGTATTTTAAAATATTTAAAGCAAAAATATCCAAATCACCTTTACTTTTATGCAATTAAAATTAAAATCTGTCCATATTTTTAATTTTTTCTATAGTATAGATAAAATTAATCTTTCAATAACTTTAAAAAGATTTAAAGATAATTTTTGTATATCGATACTAAAAATAAAATATTATTCAAAAACTAATTTTTCACATTAACCTACTTAATTTCAATAAAAATCCTATTCCCGTAGTTTTAAAAAGTAGAAAAAAAGTTTTTGAAGCTTACATTTATCCTTTTTTAATGTCGTTCTACTATAATTATAATTCACTTTTTTATTCTCGATGTCATTAAAACCGAAAGAATTTTGCTCAACAGGGGTTATATTAAAATTTCACGCATAATAATGATAATAAGCTTTAATATAAGTCGCAATTAAAAAATATCAAAAGCTTTTTTTCAATATCTAGAAGACCACCATATTCATTTTAAAGAGGTGTTGTGATTTTTAAAAAAGCCGATATTTTGATAATAATTGGTCGATTTTGGTAAAAAAAATATCATTTGAAGTAACTGCGAAGTTAATAACTAATGTGAGTTTTAATAATGATATTTCATTTTTATTGGAAAAATCGACCTACTTTGATACAGACATGTTTTTTTCGATTTAATCTTATAATTTATTTAAAAAAAAATACTAATATAACGAGATTGGATCAACATATTTCAAATTTACTTTTTTATATAAGCTAATATCCTTTTATTATATAAATAATAAGAAATATTAATTAATTAATATTGGCAAAAAATTTTTAAAAAAAATTTTCTATTTTCCAAAAAGCCGCTTCATTAAAACAAATCCATGTATTTCCCTGGTATTCTAATAATAAAAGCGATTTTTAATTTCTTTATCAATCTATTTCTGCTTAAAGCACTATATTTCTAAAAAAAAATTCTTTTGATTTTAGTTTTCTCATACTATAGGATTGAAAATTCAAAATGAAATAAAATCTATTTCGATCATTTCTTCTAAGCTTTTTAGAAATTTTTTTTGCCCTAATGATAATTATATCAATTTTTATATCAATTATATTATTATCTATTTTATAGGATTTCAGTTATATTATTTTCACAAATTAATTAGTAGTTTCTAATTATTGGATGAACAGTTTCAAAATTAGGTATGACAATTTCTTGTTTAATGTGTGAGCATTTTGAATTAAAATGATCGACCAATTCTTTATTTAAAAATCTCCATTTCCCAAATTAGAATTTTCTTGTGAAAAACTTTAATTTTCCATATTGTAAAATGACCATTTTACAAAGTACAGTGAGCATTTTACAATAAAAAGTAAACTCTATGAAAAATTGGTTAATTTATTTCTTCATTCTCTGATCATGGGTTTTATTTATAAAATCTGAGTATTTATTAATATTTTTGATCATCAAGTCTTCATTATTTTATTTTCAACTTTTTTTTAAAATCCTTAATCCATATTTTATTTTTGGCGGCCTACCATCTTTCATACCTAAAATTAAATATAAAGCATAACAAATATTTCTATTTAAAAAAAAATACGCTAATAAATTAGCCAAAATCATATACTTTGTTTCTTTTAATCAAAATTTTAAACAGATTTACTTCAATAAAGTTATTAAGTTTTCGAATAGTGGACTTGAATTTTCGTTTATGTCACTAGCTATGTTTAATAAGAGCGATAAGTTAAATATTAACACGGATATAATTACAAACCCATTTATTAGAAATTTCAAAAGAATTAGAACAAATTTTCATGGTTTTTATTTTTAATTGTGAAAATGCTTGCCGCACTTTCTAAAATGGTCATTTTACAATATGGAAGATTTACGTTTAACATATAAGAAAATTCTAGATTGGGAAATGACGATTTTTAAATAAAAAATTGATCGACCATTTTAATTTAAAATTCTCACATATTAAATGAAAAATCTTCATATCTAATTTTGAAACTGTTCATCCAACAATTGGAAAATTAAAGTCAATTTGTGTAAATTCTAATATATAAATTTAATTAGATACCTTCAGTTAAATATATTTTTATACATTGTGTTTTTATATATTCAATTTAAACTTATAAATTATTATTTTTTAAAACAAATTCTAGTGAAAATTATGATTTCAGGCTAAAAAAAAATAATTATTATATTTATTTGGTATCTATTAAATATAAAAAGTACATATATATGGTTAAATATAAATTCTGGTCATTTTTTTGAAATTGATAGGGCTTTTATTTGAAGGCTTTGAAATTTTAAAGACTCATGATGAAAATTTTCGATCTTTTTTCTTTTTTAAAATTTGATAAGTATCTAAGACCTCTAATTTTATTTATACACAAATTTTTCGCTTTTTATTTCCTTAAAAAGAAAATATTTTTTGATAAATAAAAAAAAATATAAAATAATTTATTTTCCTTCATCTCTTTCCGTAAATCTAGTAAATTATGAATTTTTTTTCTGGAAGAAATACTGATAAAATCTAAAAAAATTGGTTCCTAAGAACATATTAATTATGAAATAAAAGATAGCTTCTAAAAACATCTCTCATTATACTGGATTTCACTCAAATATAATTTTTTCGGTATATAGTTTTGAAAAGTTTAAATTATTTAGATATTATTAAAATTTCGATGTGAATTTGATATCTTCTTTCGATTTGTGTTTTTTCCAGTTGGAATATCGAATTTTTACTCAAATAGATTCTTTTTAAGGATATTTTTCTATTTATTAATTAAATACAACCCTTTCATCACTCAGAGTTTTTTCAAAAAAAACTTCTTCAAATTTCAAAAAGTTATTATCCATCTCTATGAGCTCAGAACACAATTTTTTTATAATTGCGAATAGGTATTCACAAGCTACTATAATGTTTTATATTAAATAAAATAATTTTTTTAATAATTTTTTTTTTTATAAGCAGACCTCACAGAAATTTAAAAATTTCTAAAAAATTGGTTATTTACAGTATCATATCTGATATCATTTTGATGGATTCGTAATTTAGTCCAAAAAATTTCGATTTTTATTAATTTATTCAAAAATGTAAAATTATCATTCATATCTTTGCTTAAGCCTAACGCTAATTTTTTTAAGTAGAAATTTTTATTGATATCTTTAAAATAACCTAACAAAATATGATATTTAATATAAATTTTTATCTATGTGAAGCCTAGATTAAATCACTAAATTTGAAATAAATATCAATATACTATAAAATTTTATGTGAGCCTTAACTGAATCTATAATTTTTATCAAAAAAATATCTCAATAAAGCTTTTGTTGTAATAATATTATTATCATAAGCGCTATTCATGGATTCCGTAATTGCAAACTTTTCTTTTTATTGATTGTTCTAAATTATTTATAGATCATCCTGATATAACACTCATATTTGGTTTATTGAATTTTTTGGAATAATTCGAAACCTCTTTTCATAAAATTTCTACTAAACTTTTATTTTTATTTTTTTGAGTATTCTTCTGAATTTCCAGACCATTTCCGAATAATCAAAATAAAATTTCTTGTTTTTGAATATAGCTCAATTTTCTGAATAATTAGGAATTTTTAAATATCCCTAAATAAACTTTAATTTAATTTCTTAAAACAAAAAATATATTATTGCAACCCAAAAATATGTATTCCTGTTTTTACTTATTTATTATTTTTAAAAAAGTTTTATGTTCCAATTGGTTATAATTACCCATTTTTTAACATTTTTTTTCTACTTCAGAAATATTAGATTATATTCTGCATCCAAAATATTCTCATTTTTCAAGTTCTTTTGAGATCGATGATTTTATAAAGATAATTTCTCATAATCAATAGATTTATCTTACTTAAATATGTCTTTAAAATACTATGTAATAAAATTAAATTTCAAAAATTTTAATTTAAATGATAACAATAAATAAAAACATGAAGTCTTCTTTATAAATAAATGAGTAATATATATATATTTGAAAAATACTTGTAATGAACCAATAGATTTAGTGCACGCATTGAATATTTTATCCAATGAAGAAAGCCTCTCATAAGCATAATTGACTTTTAGAAAATATAAAATGGTATAAATAAGGAAGCTTAGCCATTCCAAAATGGCTAAGCTTTTCAAATTGTCTCTTTTGCTATCTTTTATACTTTTAACTAGTATATCCTTTTATCTTTTATTATCCAAATTATCCCATTAAACCTGATCCTTACAAGACTTTAGTAAAATTATCAAAATCTATATTCTTTTGATTAATTCCGTTTACAGATAATTTTGATGGGTAGATAAAATTCTGAGTTAATTATTAAATATGATATCTTTTGTTGATTTCAAATATTATTTAAGTATTGAAAATACACATTTGCTTTTTTCAAGAAATTTTACAAAACTTCTAGATAATTTGAAAAATAGATATTAATTTATGAAATTTTTACCATTAAACCCCTGATTTTATTTCTATTATTGATCTTGATTAATAATTAGGAAATTGTAAAAAAAATTATCGAATTCTTGATAAATTAAAATATTATTCAGAAATGTCTTTTTTTTTCAAAAAATATCCAAAAAATAAAAAATAAACCAAATTTGAGATATTTCTTCATATAAAATTTTAAAATTAAAAAATAAGAAACATTTATAATATTAATTAAATTTTTCGATTAATTAAATGATTATTTACAGCAAATTAGTCTATTTCTTTTTAAATACTACATAAAACTAAAAACTAATTGATAAAAAAAAAATTTCAGTAATTTCTTCCTAGATACCAAATGCAAGCCATTAAGAAAAAATAAACATGATAACCAATAAATATTATTCCAGAATAATTAAATATGTTTTAGAGAAATTTTATATAAACTTAAAACGATTCCTCTAAATTTAGACGATTTTTATAAAAGTAATACTTTATACTTATTTTTATTAAATCTCTAAAAATGATTTTTTGGAATTTAAAAAAGTACGCATGAATTTTTTTTTTCAAAATAAATACCAAAATTTAAAAATGATACTTATCATGTTATAACTTTCCGCATGCTCTTTTTACGATATCATTTATCATATTCATTAAGCTTTAGCCACATTTTCTTATATATTACAAGCCAAAAATCATTAAAAAATGTTAAAAAAAATGTATTGCTGAAAAAATTTGCAAAATTTTATAATTTTTTTGTATCAAATTTATTAAATGAAGGTGATATTATTTCAAAAAAAAAAACCGGACAAAAATTACTTCAGAAAAAGGATAAATTTGAAATTCGTTAAAATTATCCATATCAATATTTATTTTTTCAGTTAAAAAAGCTCAATAATTGCCACTATCTTAATATTCTTGTAATAATATATTTTATAAAAAAAATTAGTATTAAAAGCAGTGCATCAGTTAAAATTTATTTTTGAAATTAGATTTATTTGTTTTTCAATAAGAAAAAAAATCTAAATCATATCTCTAATTTATTATAAAAGTGCTGAAGTTAACCTTAGAAAAAATTTTTAAATAATTATAAGATTTCAAATTGCAGTTTTAATTTTTAGTTTCCTCGTTTTTTTTTTAAATCGGAATCAATAAAAATAATTTTTTAACTTTCTAATTATTATTGAGTTTGATACATCTTAAAATATTCCTAAACCTTTTTTTTTTTACCACTAATGAGATTAATATTTAAATTATCTGTATTATTCTTCTTTGAGGATAATTTTTAAACATATACACTTTTCTTTTTTTAAAAAAAAAATGGGAAAAAAGGATAGACAACATACATCCTTATAAATTTCTATTTTAATTCCACCGAGAATTGAATTATATTCAGAAAGTGCTCAGCATATTTTTTAGGCTTTCAAATACACATTTTTTCATGTTTATCTTTATGAACCATATCTCAGAAAATCAATCAAAGTTATTAGAAACCAGAAATATTACAAATCCTTCCAATTTATTAAAATATATATATATTTATTTAATTTATTTAACCGATACCTTATTTTAACTCGTTTTACTGAAATTATGGATGTTTTAATATTTATATTCGATCATTAATCTTATTTTCAACCCGATAAACTCTAATATTGTCAATATTATACTATTTGTCTATTTATAATTCAAAATCCTGTCAAGCCTCTCGAAAAAAAACTAATCAAAGGAGTAAGTATTTGGAAGCTCAAATTCCGATTTTTTATTTTTAAACTTAGGTCTTTGGTTTTTTCTAAGGTATCATCGGCATTTGAATTTAAAGCGCACATATTAATGAAAATATCTATTTCCATTTTAAATTTTATTCAGATATCCATTTTTTAATTCTAAATAATTCATATTTGACATCCTAAGTATAAATTAGACTGCTGAATTTAACAATAAATGTATTTTTAGGAAAATAATATCCCCATTTAATATATGTACTTTGTTTCAAAAACTATTATGTGTTTTTTTTACTACCTTTTGCAGTTTCTGAAACAAATATTTTTATCGGAAAAAAGGAAACCAAAATTTTCTGGCTCAATATAAAGCTTTTGAAACCCCCAAAAATATGTTCTTAATTTATCTTTTGAGCATTAAATGAAGCTATAGTTATGAGATTATTTTTTTTCTAATAAAAAAAGCTATTACAAGTTATTCGCCAATTTAAAATTCTAATTGAATGAATATGATTATTTTTAATTTAAATAATGGTGATATAAGTTTCTTGTAAGTCAAAATAAAACCAAATTCATCCGTATTTGAGCAATAATATGCAAAACATTGGTCTAGCTAATTGTTGTCTTATTCAATAAGCTTACAAATTTTCTCAATTAATTTTGTATGAGATAATTTTCAGATTTAATATACTCTATCATTGATAATTTTGGCATAAAAATTTATATACCTGCAATATTTCAATTTATTATTAAGCTCTTTTTTATTTTTGGATTATTTCTAAGGTTTTATATTTTAAAAAATCGTCTTTAACATTGATTTTTTTTCTCCAATAAACATTCCGAAGAATCTATTTACTGTTAAAAAGTTTTTTTTACCCCATTTATTTGCAAAGTATCTAAAATTGTATTGATATTATTGATATATCATATTATTGAGGCCTAAAAAATGGTATAATACGGATTTGTAGTCGTTCGTTTCCTGTAAAAATTTCCCTTAATTTGACAACATTTAAAAAATAAAATTAAAATTAAAATTAAATTGATATGCCAATAATATTGCTATAATGAAAAAATGTATTAAAAATATATTAAATTATGTAAAAATATTTATAAAATTTTCGGATTTTTTACACATTATAATAGCAGAATTTTACTAGATCAATTTTTTTTAAAAAAAAAAATGGAGTAAACACGAAAAAGCTTAAAATTTATTCTAATTCTAACTGTGTTGGAATTATTTTACAAAAAAAAAATTTAAAAATATTTAAATTTAATATAAATGCATATTTAAACTATATTTAAATTTTCCAAAAAATATTCCAGATTTAATAAAAAAATATTTCATTTTGGATCTTAATGTAAAAATTAATAAAATTAAAAAATATTATTCAATTATTTCAAATAAATAATAAATTTTAGTAATTATATCAGAAAAAATTCAAAAGATTTTGAAAAAAAAATTAATAAATAGTCTTTAAAAATCTACCTTTTTTAGTTCAATATATCTTGTACGTAGAATACGTAGTCAAGTAAATTAATCATTCTAGCCGTTGAATAATTATCTAAGTGTAATGGCTATTTCTGAAGTAAAAATACATTTTATGTGATTGTAAATATATTTCAATTTTATATTATGTTATGGTTGATTTTTCACTTTTTAAGATTAATTAATGTTAAAATTTTGATTTAATAATCAATTTTCTTTTAAGCCGAATTAAAAAAAATTTATGGATGGTTTAGGCGGAATAAGAAAAAAAATTTCTAAGAACAAACCCACGAGTGATAATTTCACTTTAAAACGGTATAGAGCTATTTTTATCATCGAAAGCCAAAGGATAAATTCAGTGAATCTATTGATATTATAAATATTAATATAATAAGCAAAGAAAACCTTAAGTAAATTTCTCATATATAGCTTTAATTAAAGATCTAAAATTTTGAGACTCAGATTTTAAAGCGATCTTATCTCTTGAAATTTTAAATATTCGATTTTTAATTATTTTCATAAGATGAAAGCAATTGCAATTTTTTTATTTTTTTAAGAAACAGAACAAAATAAGGTTACGTATAGATCCTTTTTATTGTGCTAGCACATTGCAGATTTTGAGTGATGCGATAAGAGATTTATCAACTTTGATAAAAATTGCTAGCACAAAAGTAAGAAAAATAAATACACATATTCTTAAACTTAAAAAATGACCCAAATTATTTTTTAATGTTTCAAAATACATCCCTGAAAATTTTTTATTAACAAATTTATAGTTATCATTTTGGAAGTAGAAGTCATTTTGATTCGGGTATTTGAAAATATAATTTTTCCACAAAACTTTCTCTAGGTATGAAAATGTATTGTGAGAATTTTTATACCCCGTTTATGGCTTTAAATCTTTTTATTTTAAAATATCTTGCTAATTTTAAATATGTTTTTTTTATTTCAAAGGATGTAATAAAAAAGAGATTAAAGCGGTATAATAAGCAAATTTTGACCACCAGCATAACAATTTAAGCTTATAATAGTTTTTTTGTTGTTACATTGTTTTTATTATATAAAAATCTGCTTTTTTTTAAAAAAAAATTGTTAAATGAATTTATTATATGTATAATTTTTATAATATGATTAGGATTTAAAAAAATTCAAATTCAATTTAATATTTGTGAATTAAGATTGATTTTTTTAAATTATACTTTTTTATTGAATTTTCTTCGTTATGTAAGTTAATTTCTCATCAGTATGATGTTCAAAGTAAAGCAATACTAATAAAAATTTCTATAATTCTTGATTAAAACGCAATTGATGTATAAAAAATACATTATTTGAAATTCTCAACATAATTTACAGAGAAAAAAATAAAAACCATAAAAAAATTATTATTAGAAGGAACTTTTTATACTGTTTTTCTAAAAGAATATCCATGAAGGTAGCTCCAAAAAAAAAAATCCGCTTCATTAATGGCATAAATAATGATATTATTTGCACAGGCACTGACAAAACTCAATGAAATTTTTGAGATAAAGAATATGTTTCAACTCAAGACACAGTTATAAGTTTTATAAAAATTTTCCCGAAATTCCTAAAAATTGAATAATGAAAAATAATAATATAAAAACTACAATTTAAGAGCAAATATTCAAGTTTATTTAATTTTAATCAGTTGAAAAGAAAGTTAGCCCGATTGATCAACACAAATGTATATTACATTTTGTTGGTAGCCACAGTATTTTTCGCTTATTAGATCCCCTCAATTAAAAATATGCAAACGAATTTTCGGGAAAATTAAACCATTTTATTTAAAATTTTTCTAAAACACCAAAAATTATAAAATTTGAAAATGTAAAATGATTCTCGAGTTAAAATTTTATGGAGACCATAAGTTCCTTGATCTCAAGGGATCCTATTTTCATTCATACAAGACATCTTCAAACTAATTAAATGTATAAATAGGCACATTGGACCACGTATCGTCAACTATTTAAGCAATTTAAGTTACAGAAATTTAGAATTTGGTCAGGGTTTATTTTTTTTATCAAAAGAAATGTAACTTTTAATTTATTTTTATTGAAAATTTATTGAAAATTTCTGCCCTACTGCTTTTTCATAATAAATATAACTCATATTTCCGTAGAAAAGATTTTTTTACTAAAAGCTATATATTCTATATGAAATTTTATAAATATTGAGTTTAAATAACTCTGAAAAAGACAGGAAAATATCAATATATTTGCACCAGTTAATTTAATGATAAAAATCTTTCTTCGAGTCCTGTAAATTCAATTTTAAATATAAATATTTAGGGATATTTAATTAATTGGTTTTAGAATAACCCTCACCCAAATATCAGTTGAGATAATTCAATCAGAAAAACTTTATTTCATATAAGCCGATAAAAAACATGATTTATCATGAATAAGATAATCCAAATTGAGTTGAAATTTCCAAACTGACAAAATATTATTGAAATCTCGAAAAAATTGAATTGATTCATCGAATAATACGATGAATTATAATTTCAAAAGGTATTCTGTTTATTAATTATAAAAATTGTTTAAATAAAAAATGTCTAACATTGATCAAAGCAAAATTGGAGACTTACATATTTTTGGAAAAATAATGGTCAAAAAAGTGGTTTATACCAGATTTGAAAATAAATTTGCAACTTTGATAAAATAATACACAAAAAAAAATATTGATATTAGCAAAAAATTAGGGAAAATTCGTATCCGATAATAGCTTAATATTGAATAATGGAAGTACACAAACTTTTTATAGGTTTCAAAAACAGTTTAAAATCATGCGAAGGTGAGGATGTAATGAAAATGAGTGTAAATTTAAAAATATCAATTGAAAATAAATTCTATTTTTCACCCTGACTATAATTACATCTGTAAAAATATTGGCAAATTATTGGCAAAAAATAATCAATAAATAATGAGTGAAATTGATTCTTAAACGAGCATTGTTGATACAAAATTCCTCATTTCTCTTTATTAACAATTTTTTTTTAAAAAAAAAGCAGATTTTTATATAATAAAAACAATGTAACAACAAAAAAACTATTATAAGCTTAAATTGTTATGCTGGTGGTCAAAATTTGCTTATTATACCGCTTTAATCTCTTTTTTATTACATCCTTTGAAATAAAAAAAACATATTTAAAATTAGCAAGATATTTTAAAATAAAAAGATTTAAAGCCATAAACGGGGTATAAAAATTCTCACAATACATTTTCATACCTAGAGAAAGTTTTGTGGAAAAATTATATTTTCAAATACCCGAATCAAAATGACTTCTACTTCCAAAATGATAACTATAAATTTGTTAATAAAAAATTTTCAGGGATGTATTTTGAAACATTAAAAAATAATTTGGGTTATTTTTTAAGTTTAAGAATATGTGTATTTATTTTTCTTACTTTTGTGCTAGCAATTTTTATCAAAGTTGATAAATCTCTTATCGCATCACTCAAAATCTGCAATGTGCTAGCACAATAAAAAGGATCTATACGTAACCTTATTTTGTTCTGTTTCTTAAAAAAATAAAAAAATTGCAATTGCTTTCATCTTATGAAAATAATTAAAAATCGAATATTTAAAATTTCAAGAGATAAGATCGCTTTAAAATCTGAGTCTCAAAATTTTAGATCTTTAATTAAAGCTATATATGAGAAATTTACTTAAGGTTTTCTTTGCTTATTATATTAATATTTATAATATCAATAGATTCACTGAATTTATCCTTTGGCTTTCGATGATAAAAATAGCTCTATACCGTTTTAAAGTGAAATTATCACTCGTGGGTTTGTTCTTAGAAATTTTTTTTCTTATTCCGCCTAAACCATCCATAAATTTTTTTTAATTCGGCTTAAAAGAAAATTGATTATTAAATCAAAATTTTAACATTAATTAATCTTAAAAAGTGAAAAATCAACCATAACATAATATAAAATTGAAATATATTTACAATCACATAAAATGTATTTTTACTTCAGAAATAGCCATTACACTTAGATAATTATTCAACGGCTAGAATGATTAATTTACTTGACTTAGTATTATATTTTAATTAATTAATTGGTTAATAATTATTGAATAATTACTCTTTACTTAAATTTTTTTAAAAATAAAATTTCTTATATCGTACTATCGATGATTGTAAAATTGTTTTTTTTTTATTGAGGATATAAAATTTCTAATAAAGTTATCCTCAATACATTATCGCAAAGTTTATTACATATTAAAAATTGTTATTTGTTATTGGAAAAGTATTATTCCGATACGAATCAAACATTAATCTAGAATGAGATGTTTATGCTGCGTTATTAAGCTTGCTTGAATTTTAATTTGATTTCTATAACAATTAATGGATTTCATTATCCAATTAATTTTTAATTTTAGATATTTTCTTTCTCTGAAGCGATTCGGGCATTTTTTTTATTTAGCTTAGTGGTTTCTGGTGGCTCATAGTTATATCCCTATTAAAGCGTATTTAGAGGCGTTTTGTGAAAAAAAATTTATAAAAAACTATTTTGTTATTATTCTTTGAAAAATTATAGTTGAGTTTTTAATATGAAATTTTTTTGGATTTTTATAATAAAACCATTTCTAAAAAACAAAAATTTATGAGAAAATACTTAAAATTATCTGCGTGACTGTTCGTATATTATTTTTAGTAAAAAAAAACGATTCAGCATATCCTTATACTTATATTTATACTTAGGATCTAAGAAGTACCAAATTTATAGGTATGTGCAAATCACAGGAATTATGTTTTATATTGCAGGAGAGTTCCAGATAAAGTGGCTAACTAATGGAATGAATTGTCGAAAATATTTTTTTATATTATGGCTCGAACTTATTTCTTATTCCAGCACCAAATTACAAATGTTATTATTTTGAATTTAATGAATTATTTTTTATATTATTTTATTTAACTTCTTCTATAAATATTAAATAAATCTTTTAAAATAGGCTAAAAATAACTAGATTTGCTATTAAATGAGGATCATTAAAATTTTTCGTTAAACAAACTGTGTAATTTTCATAGAAAAAAATTAAGGTGTCTAAATCAGTAAATTCTGCATATATACATTTTTTGATAATAAATGTGAAGAACGAAAAAGTTAAATTTTTATTAATGGTCCAGTTTATATGCGGATGTGTCTATATGTAGTTTAATTATTTATTGATATATATTTTTTGCTCATTCAACCCAGAAAGATTAGAATATTTTTTTTCTAATCATTTTTCTAATAGTTTGTATAAAATTAATTAAAAAAACTATTAAAACCGCGTAACTTGAAGATAATATAAGTAGGGATAAATATAACATAAAAAATTAAATGAAATGTTATTATTTAATCAAAAAAATACCATTGTATGATTCCGCAGTAAGTTTACAAAGATATAGCTTATAAATTCAATATAGTAAAATTTGCTTATAATTATAAATTTAATTCACTTTTATTATATATTAACCTTATCATACAGCTTTTTTGTATATTTAATATTTAAAAAAGTGACTTGAAAAATCTATTAAAGTAAAGTTATAGCTTTATCATAATCTCTAATATCATAAATTCCTGAGTAATTAAATTGAATATAAATTAATCTGAATAAGATCAAAGACTATGGATAAAAATACTCTAGATGAGAAGAATATTGAATCAGGGTTAGGGTAGTAGGATCAAGATTTATTGCAAGTTACAAGAATTTTCTGCAAAAAAGACCATTTTTCCGAATTCAGGTGGATTTAAAATTTCTTATGGTCTTTTGTGGCAACTATAGGTAAATTTAACTATAAATTGTGGGGTTTTATTGTTTAAATTATCAGAAATAAGCATTATTGTATGCTCAATATTCCCATTTTCTATATTTTTTAGCAATATAATTACTTATTAACTGCATTAATGATAAACAATGATTGAAGCATACGGTTTAAATTTTTATTTTTAACATATTAAAAATGTTGCACATCTGTAATACAATAAAAAAAAATTTAATTGAGGATATATTGTATTATATACAAATAATTTATAATAATTTTTTGGTTAAAATTCAAAAAGAAATATTAATTTAAAGTTGAACAAAAATTTTATTTATAAAAATCATTCTGACAATAAATTCGATTATTTTTAAAAGTCTCTACTTATTAATTTTTCTTAAAAAAAATCGCCGATTTTTTAAATCCTTCACATAATCCCATCAATAATTTTAAACAAACGGAGCTCTTTAGAACTAATTAATTTATCAAAAAAATGATTTTAACAGCACTTATTTCCAGAATTATCATTTGGATATTTTTATTTTTCACCTTTAAGTTTTTTCAAGAAAATTAATAAAAAAATTAAAATGTTAGTTCCTATTCAAATTACTGTTATCTTTTATTTATAATTTCTATTGAAAATTATTTTTAAACGGCGCCTAAAATCTAAGGCAATCAGAATTATCAAAAAAAGGTCGCCATCTGACGATTTATTTTTTTTCTCATCTCCAGGGGTATTTTTTTAGGCTCCAAATGATTTTCCCAATATTTTTAAAAATAAATCACTAATATTCTAAGTTTATTTATAATTAGTAAAATCAGCATTAACCCGTATTTAATAAAAACAATTTTTTAATATTCTTTAGCCTTGATTCAATTTAGTTCTCTTTTAACGCTATTTAATTTATGACGAGTAGATTTTACATACGAAATAGCCACGAAGACTAGAAAACCGAAATAATCTAACAATTTTTCATATTCCTTTGGAATTTAATAAAAATATTCCAAATCTCAATCTTTTAAATATTTTTCAAAGTTGTTTAATAAGAGGAATCACCTTTTGTCAACAGAATGGTTGGTATTGGGTATTATAATATAGGCGAGTGTAAGATATTTTAAAATTTATGAGTAAATAACTCATGATTATTTACTCATGCTTAACTTATTCCGGTAATGTAAATTAAATAACCCTTTAAGGAAATTACATAGATTAGGATATTTGTTGTAAAGAAACATTAACATTAACTAACTTTATATTTCTAAAGAGGATTACTCAAAATTAAGTATACTATTAGGCTAAAAATTTAGGAATTTCATTGATAGATTATGCCAGGAAATGTAAAGAATGGATCTGGTTTATATTTTAAAAACGTAAAAAAATATATAAGTTTTGAAAAGAGCAAAGATTATTGTAGATAATAATAAAAAACACAAATAATCGATGTAAAGCGATATAATATACCTTAAACCCACAAAAATAAGCTAGAAACACTGAATGTATGTTGAGTTCTATCAAACTAGCTATCTAAATCATCGTCATCGAATTCTATAAGATCGTTATCATCAATATCCAAAAAAACTGCAGATTTTTTGGTAGATACAGAAAGCTCAGAAGTGGATGGATGTTCGGATTTAAAAAAATTATCATGATTTTCAAGGGATATTTTTTCGGTTTTAAATGAGTCTTGATCCAATGGATATTCAAATTTTAAGCTACTATCCCTGTTATCTTTTGTTTCAGAGAGGGTTGAGCTAAAATTTAACGATGAAGATGGTTGTTCTGGGTATGAAGATCCATCAAAAGATTCATTTTTTAACTGGGGAATTAAATTAATATTATCTTTATTTTCTACATGATTCCGAAGATAAGAATCGGATAACTCTCCAAATGATTTATTTAAGTTGTTATAGAGGTCACATACGACATGAGAGCCGACATCAGAATTTCCTGTAAATGTTGAAAATGAAGATTCAATGTTAAAATCAATGTCACCTTTAGTGGATATTTTTGGGATTGAGTGAGATTTTGAAGCATTTTCATTGTCTTTTCTGGAAATAGGGTTCTCTAAATTATTAGTTGAATTGTTAACTATAAAATTAAAAGAATCAAGATATTCTTTGGGTTTTGAAATGGGATTATAATATACTTCAAAATTAATATTTCCAGAATTTTTACCGCTTATTGGATTTTCGGAGTGCACTTCTATTAGTGACCCGTGATCTGAATTGGAATCGGTTTTGGGTTGTTCCAAAATATCATCGGTTCCTAAAAATTTTGGGAAGGGATCTAATTGATGAGAAAAAAGTTCGCTTTGGGTATCTGTTAATTGCTTGATTTTTGTAATGTTGAATGCTTCTGCTGTAGAGGCCACGCAACTAATATTTGGTGAAAATAAATCGGAAGATATTTCAGTTGATTGGGCCTTGGAATAATTAGAATTAAGACTATCGGTATCGAATCTACTATAGGAGTGATTTTGATTGTTATTTAGAGATACCTTGATGTCATCAGAAGGTAATAAATGATCAACCTCTTTAGTCTGATTAAATTTACTGGGTGTTTCTATCGTTTGATCTTTTTGGGAAGAAATTTCTTTGGTATGATCTTTTTCAACAGAAGGGATTTTTGTAGAAGATTTATCGGTGAGAGAATTTTGAATATCATCCAGAGGTGGCTGCTTTTCAGCATGAAGACTATATTTGAATGGGATATCAGGTCTACCAATATTACAAGAAGTTTCGGATGTAACCAGGAGATGATTCTCAGATGTAGAGTCACTAGAGATTTCACCAGCCTCGTCCAGCAGTTCATCGAGCATCATTATAGTATATTTGGCATAAACTTCAGATTTCACAGTGAAATAAAATTGGGAATATTTAGGCCCAGATTCACTAGAGTCGGGGTTTAGCCATTCCATTACAACTGAGCCACTTTTATTCATAGAATTTAACTCACTATGATATTTGTATAGCTTTTTTAAAGAGATAGAGGAGCACTCTAAATCGGATTGATTAAGAACCAAGTCTATAGTGGGGAAGTTAAGTATAATTCTGTGATTTTCAGGGATTTGAAGGTCGCTTTGAAGAAATACCATCAATTGTTTAATATCAGTACCGAATAAAGCTCTTTGGGCTTGGGAATCAATAGGATTTTCAAGTTTTACATCGACTGAGGTAGAATTTGAACCTATGAGTAGTCTCCAGGAATTGGAGTGATTCATATAAATTATGGGAAGAGAGGGATGTTTATACGTAGAGCTAAGGATAGAAGGGGGTGGGTCTTTAGAGGAAGGAGGGAAATTTTCACTACTGATAAGGGGAAGATTATCTTTGATTTTCAAACTAGAATCTTGGTCTTCAAAAAGGTTATTATCTGAAGCTTTGGTGAAATGATAATTTTCACGAGTGGAATTATCTAGAATTGGGAATTCAGTAAACGCAATATTATCATTAAAAGTCAAAAAAGATTCCTCATTCTGGGTAGAATTAGAATTATCAGTGTTAATATTCAAAGAAAAAGGATCCTTATTATCATTTTTATTTGATTCTGAACATAAATTAATTGAGTCACCAATTATAGATTCTTTGGGGGAGTTTAAAAAATCAAAGGAGGAAATTTGTGAAGAGTTTAATTTTTTCGTTTTTTTCTTTTCATGATCAAAACTGTCGTTTGGAGTTTTATTTTTTTGAGTTCGGACTTTCTCGGTTAGCGGTAAAATTACCCCAGAAGAAGGAGTTTTATTCCCAGAAAATCTATTAAAGTTGATTATATTATTATTTGTATAAAAAGATGTTACCTTATTCTGAGTGGAAGGGGCGTCATCTTCAATTAAAGAATTGCTGTCTTTATTTATATTTTCAATTTCTAAAGAAACTTCAAATTGATAAGCCGAATCGGTTAGATTTTTTTCAGATATTTCTAGATTTTCAGGGTGGGTCACTGGAGGAGAATATATAATTTCAATATTGGATGAAACGTTTGAAGACATTTTCAAGCTTGATTTATCTTTCTCAGAGTAAAATGGAAATACAGGATCTTTACTTGATTTGAATTTTGTATTAGTTTGAAAAAAATTATCTACCATTATATGAAAACTTAGAGAAGGATGTGGTAATATATAAAAAGTAATAATCACATGAGATCTAAAGGGCAAAATTCTACATTTCAATCCATAAGCTTAATTTGCATATTTTTTTGATGTGAACTAAACAGGCTTTGGGCATGTGTTTGGTGCAATAAATATGACTGGTTTAAATAAGGAAATTGAAAAGAATTACATTGTCTCATTTGCTTATTTAGATCACGAGCTCCATCTTTACCCAATAAAATGCATCAGATTTTTTAGCCTATTAGTATTCTTTATAGAACCAAATTGAAAAAAATGGCTTATATCTAGTTGATCAGCCTATAATTAAGACTATTTTTAAATATTTTTTCAAATTGACCTTCACATTAAATTAAATCATTACTATTGGCTACATTCGTATACTTTATATATTAGCAAAACCAACATTTTTTAGTTCGATTATTAGTTGATTAAACATTAAAGTTTTTTTATTGGATATACTTATAATATAGGATCATACCACTGGTTAAGTATTATCGATAACCCAATTGTAATGGGGAGAGGAAAAACTTGCGAATTTTGGCCTTTGAAAGAGCTAATGAATGGCATTTTCGGGCCATTGGTTTAGTATGATCTAATTTGAAGTTAAGGAGAAATCAATTGCAACCAATCAAATAACTATTTAAAGCTTCTTGTACTCATTGGGTGGATGAGCATTTTCTGTAAATGAAAACTTTTTTTTGTAGAATATATTTAAAGGCTTGTTAATTTCGATCTATGCTATGCACAGCTTTGGAAAAATACATACATAGCCTTAATTGCCCTAGCTTAATTATTCTTCTAATTCCTTTGCGAAATTTTTTCTGAAAATAGGATATAAATTTTTTTCTACTTACCCTTTAGATTTTTTTTTTCGAGTTAATTTCCTCTATCATATAAACATTGTTTCTATTATCAAGACTCCTTATCAGAAAAATAACAATGCAGAACGGCGAATATTCTAACAATCCCTATCTTGCTCATTTGAGTGAGCAAAACAACAAATTCTATTCAAATTCTCACAATAATTCTTTGAAATATCAACCGGGTAAATCTACAGAAGAATCTCAGCTAGAAATTGAGAATGCTTCCACCAACTTTTTCACTGGTAATCCATACACCAAACAGTACAAAGATATTCTTAAAAAGAGGATTCAGCTTCCTGTTTTCAAAAAAAGGGCTGAATTCTTGAACTTAATACATAATAATCAGATATTGATTTTGGTTGGAGAAACTGGATCCGGAAAAACCACACAGTAGATTACCATCACTCATTTTCTTTCGTTAATATCAAAATCTCTATTTAATTCATTTCTCTTCTATTTTCTATAGAATTCCTCAGTATTTAACTTTAGATCTACTACCTCATCTTAATGGTAAGATGATCGCGTGCACACAACCTAGAAGGGTTGCTGCCACGTCTGTTGCACAAAGAGTCGCAAATGAAATGGATGTGCAGCTTGGGGAGCAAGTGGGATATACCATCAGATTTGAAGATTGTACCAGCAATAATACCATGTTGAAATATTTAACTGATGGTATGTTGCTACGTGAATCCATGACCGATCCCACTTTGTCTCGTTACTCTGCTATCATCTTGGATGAAGCTCACGAACGAACTTTGTCAACTGATATATTAATGGGCTTAATAAAGGAAATTTCCAGCAAAAGAAAAGATCTAAAAATCGTAGTCATGAGTGCCACCCTTGAAGCCCAAAAGTTCCAAAAGTATTTTAACGATGCCCCCCTTCTTATGATTCCCGGTAGAACATACCCAGTGGAAATATTCTACACTCCAGAACCTGAACGTGACTATTTGGACTCTACTGTAAAAACTGCTCTTCAGATACATGCGACTGAACCAGAAGGTGATATTTTAATCTTCCTAACTGGTGAAGAAGAAATTGAAGACGCGTGTAGAAAAATCAAACTACAAGCTGATAGAATGGCTCAACAATCAAATCTTGGCCCTCTTAAAGTGGTTCCTCTATATTCCTCTCTACCTCCAAATGCTCAGCAACGCATTTTCGAAAACGCCCCAAAGGCTGAAACTCCTGATTCTAGACCTGGAAGGAAAATCGTTGTATCAACGAATATTGCTGAAACCAGTTTGACTATAGATGGGATAGTTTACGTGATAGATCCCGGTTTCTCTAAACAAAAGGTATACAATCCAAGAATAAGAGTCGAATCCTTATTGGTCTCTCCGATAAGCAAGGCTGCCGCTCAACAGCGTGCAGGAAGAGCAGGAAGAACCAAGCCCGGAAAGTGTTTCCGTCTATATACGGAAAATGCATTCAAAGATGAGCTTCAAGAACAAACCTATCCCGAGATCCTACGTAGCAATTTGGGAACAGTTGTCCTTCAACTCAAAAAGATTGGAATTGATGATTTAGTTCATTTCGATTTTATGGACCCTCCAGCTCCTGAAACTTTAATGCGAGCTCTAGAACTGCTAAACTACCTAGGCGCTCTTGATGATGATGGTGAGCTAACTGATCTAGGTAAAAAAATGTCAGAGTTTCCTCTTGACCCGCAGATGTCTAAATCTTTAATGGAATCCCCCAACCATCAATGTTCTAATGAAATATTATCTATAATGGCAATGCTTTCGGTTCCTAATGTTTTCATGCGCCCTAGAGAATTACAAAGAGAAGCCGATGCTGCAAAGGTTGATTTTGCACATATTGATGGAGACCACTTGACACTACTAAACGTTTTTCATGCTTATCGTGGCCACAACAGTGACCAAAATTGGTGTTGGGATCACTTTTTGCAATACAGAAGTTTGAAATCCGCTGACAATGTGAGGTACCAGCTAGAAAGAATAATGCTTAGGTTAAAAATAGAAATGGTATCTACTGATTTCAAATCACCATCATACTACGTCAACATCCGCCAAGCAATAACTAGCGGATATTTCATGCAAGCAGCCCACTTGGAACGGACAGGCCACTACCTAACTATGAAAGACAACCAGGTAGTTCTTCTTCATCCTTCATCCAGTCTAGACAGAAAGCCAGAATGGGTGGTATATAATGAATTTGTATTGACCACTAAAAACTACATTAGAAATGTAACAGAAATTAGACCCGAATGGCTACTCGATTCCTGTCCCAGCTATTACGATTTGTCTACATTCCCAAGTTGTGAAGGAAAACGAGAGCTTGAGAAAATAGTTTTACAAAGAATAGCCAAAGAGAAGTATCTTCAATCACGAGCATCTCGAAAGGAAAAGTCGGGAAAAAGCAAGGATAAATCCGAAAAGGTTAAGGACAAAACCAAAAAGAAGAAATCCAAGGATGATCCAGAAAGAAAGGAAAGGAAAAGGGAAAAGAAGTTAGATTCACAAAGCTGATAATGGAGATATATTATATATAATATCAACTAAAATAAAGCACTAGTGAGAACTGTCTGAAAAGCGAAAATGGCAGTTTTTTATATCTTTTTATTATTGAATATGTTGCTTTTTCTATACCTTTGTTTATAATTCCTAAAAAAAATAGCATTTTTCTGATATAAAAGAATCACAAAGATTTCAACAATGCGAAATTTTTCAAGTCATATGTAGATTTTTGAATTTGCTTTTTTTATTTTTGTCGTTTCGGGTATTAATTTTTTTTTTTTTTTTTTTTTTTACGCAGATTCGTGTATTGATTAAAATATTTGGATATCGCATAATTTGAATACTGGGCTTTCAAAACGAACTTTTGGGAGCATAGATGTTGAAAAATGAATAATTTATGGTTAATTTTTTAATATTAAATAAATTCTCTATTAGAGTAGAAATTTGTATAATTAAAGACTTTAATAAAATTACATGGTTTGCAGAAATCCACCTAATTTTTTTTGGAATTCTAGTCGAAATCAATGTATTTAAACAGATGTTCCACTATTTCTTGGAAATTTTCCAATTGACTCAAAGTATTTTTCGTCATTCCAGATAACATTAAAATTTATTGAGACAGCTAATAGCTTTAAGAGAATATCAACTACCATGGAAAGTATACAAGTGGAATGCTATGTGGAAGCGATTTCAATGACTTTGGAAAGTAATAATAGGTAAGGATATCGCAGAGAAAAGAAAAGAGTTCTATTGGATCAAAACGTAAAACGCTAATAAAACTAATAATTTGTTATGGTAAAAAGATTAAATCAAATCTCTGAGTCTTTGGGCAGCCTGTTCAGGGGTCAAATCTCGCTGTTCCTCGCCCATCATTTCGTAACCTACAAGGAACTTTTTAACGGTGGCGCTTCTAAGGAGTGGAGGATAAAAGTGAAAATGCAAATGACAAAATTCAGCGTCTTTGTGGTGCAGCACCGGGGATTGGTGGATTCCCATAGAGTAGGGGAAGCTGCAGTTAAATAATTTGTCATAAATTTTGCATATTCCGCTCAAGATATCAGCCAAATCACCGACTTGTTTTAATCCGAGGCTTTGGTTGGCTGAGACTGAGGCTGGATCGAGGGAATCGAACCAACTGCAAACATTTTTGATTAAGTCTTGGTGGTTAGAGTTTATGTCGATTCCAGGAGAAGACTTTATGAGATCAAAGAGGCTGGAGATATGTGACTTTGGCAACACCATGGTTTCGAAGGGCCAAACAGCCCAGAATGGAACCAAAGCCACAAAGGTATCGTTCTCCAAAACGATTCTGTTGGCTGAGCTATTCTCGCTAGAGTTTAAAGAGCGGGTTTTGGTTTCAGTTTCAGCCAAAACGTAGTCACACAACATACAACTATGGGGGCTCTTTTCTTTAGCATATTCCTTCATAGAGTTAATTTCTGTGGACAATTTTTGTGATACAGATTCAAGAGCCCATACTTGACCGTGCGGATGGGGGTTACTGCAACCCATTTCAGAACCCTTATTCTCGAATATTTGTATGTAGTTTATGTTGTTGTTCTCAGGACGCGAGTTTAAAGGTGGGGATAGATTGATGTAAACAGTAAGCCATGATTTGATAACAGAGAAGATTTCTTTTCTGCTCAAATCAGCGAAAGTCAAGCTATGATCAGGAGAGTAGCATATAACTTGGCATCTTCCTCTGACAGATTTGATCTTGAACAGGTCCAAAGAATTTTTGGCTAAAAATGAGTTATTTTTTTAATAAAATATCAAATCAATGAAAGATAACTTTACTATAACACGGGGAATGATCTAATCGAAGGAAATTTTGATAGGAAATAAAAAGGAAGAAAATTTTGGCAAGAAACTAATTACATTGCTCAGAGACTAGTTCAAAAAGATCGCTGGGAGTGTTGGAGGGTTGCTCAGACAAGACAGCGGGGAAATCGTTGTCAAATATATAGGGCTCCTTGTAATCGGCATTTACATCACCGGTGACCCTTTTATTCCCAGGACATAAGTAGCATTTGGGATCATACTTTAACTTGTTCTTACTGTCATCGTCATGATTTTCGGTTTGGCCCAACCAGGGTCTCTTAGCTCTATGAGGGGACACTAACACCCAAGAATTCATAAGGATGTTGAACCTTTTGTGAGGATGCTCGCTAACGTCAAAACTCATGATATAGTTTGTATATTGAGAACTGTGGTTATTTCTTCTGAATTGTCTTGATTATTCTAAATTTTTATTACAGATAAAAGAATAGCTTTAAAGACTATTTACTTCAGCTATAATAAAATAAACTAGAATCTCCGAGTATGTATTTGTGTTCTAAAAAATATTTTGCAAGCTCGTTCATCAAGCCAACATATTTATTGGACGCCACAGTTTTGCGAGATAAAGAAACATAACCCAGCGTGTTAGCAACTATGGTTGAAAACTCTACATCTCGATCTGGAAACATTTTGCTATCGAATAAACATTAGCTCTTTCCGGATGTTTTAGCCCAAATAGTGCTGTTTGCCAATTAAGCCTCAATGCGAGACCTTTGGTTTTCTAAACTTTAGTCCAAATAAGCATCTGTGCCGACCATACAAAGCCAAATGGCCAACATAAGCATCTGTGCTGACCATATTAAGCCAAATGGCCAACATAAGCATCTGTGCTGGCCATATTAAGCCAAACTAGTCTATTTAAACACATTGGCCACTATTCGTATCATTTGCACCTTTATCTCATCTACATCATTTCTAACTGGCTTATTTATCATGGGCCATAGTTTCTTGTTTTTTCTAGGCTGAGCTGAAAAATGTCTCCAGACCCAAATCTCTCCACTCACATTTGATTAATACATCGATCCTAATCGATTGATTTATCAAATAACGCCAATATTTTGGCAAATAGCTAAAAAAAATACATCGATAGAAAAACGACTGCCATTTATACTTTTTAGAAACCATATATCTTGAGATATTCTGACTCGATACTGTTTGATAAGTGCGATTAATCCATTGATAAGATTGGACCTATCGAAATTTATCACAATAGCGATTACATTTCAAAAATCACAATTATATCATAACTGCATAATTGCCTCAAATTTTAGTCCACAACTTCACCTAAACCTTTCAGGACTGGGCATACAAAAATAAATATCTTCCCTCAGTCAATTAAAACACTTTATATTGGTTACCTTTAACTCTTTCAGGGGCAAATGTTCAATAAAAGGCAACCCATACTGAGGCCACAAACGTCCAATCAGTCAAAATTTGGTTCAGTAGCAATTAAATTTAAAATAATAAGTTGTAAATATGCCAATAGATGTAAGCCATTATAAATATATTTGCAGTTTCTGTTAATAAAAAAACTATTAATGGAAACAATACCTACTCAAAATGAAGTAGGCGCCCAGTGCAATAACTGGATTTATTTCATCTCATGCCTATTTGCCGAATAAGAATAAAATAACCAATAAGTCTTATTTTACCAATTACAGTATCAAAATTAGTAATCATTGGATAAATGTTCAAATGTTTCGGTACTTGAAATTTGGGTTTTTTTTTCGATAAAACGCGTTATTGTCATACAATAAATGACAAGCTGGAAAAATACACTAGTTAATGCTTTACCAGGATTTAATCACCTTCGCCCTTTGGTCCAATGGTTATCGCTGATTAAATATTTGAAGGTTTTTATACGTTTAGTAATTCTTACTCAAATTATTGGCCATAACCTAGGACTGAAGATAAACGTCTGTGATATACATTTTTATTTTTATTATAACTTTGTGACCGGGGGAGAAGTTCTCTCTCAGTAAAATTATCATAAAAATATAAAAAGAGCAAATAATTAGTTAAAAGATTTTAGGGCTGCCTCAGGGGGGTAAATAACGTATATTCCAGCAGCAACTAATCAGTCAAAAAAATACTTTAACTTGAAATTTCAACAGGAAAATTATTAAAATTCTTCACTTATAATGATGTAGATTACCAATTAAAAGCATTTTCTTCTGTTATATCTTAAACCCCCATATTATGTATTTTTTTAATGCATCCAATCCGTTAAAACAGATTAATTAAGAAATTAGTGGTCGTTTTTAATAATAAATCGCTTAATTGCGAATTCAGTTGCTATTTTTTGATATAATTTTCAAATTTTATATATTTGCACCAATTAATTAACAAGTCACAAATTCAATTATCCATGCAAATCTTCTTAATAAACTCCCATATTAATTAATAGGAATATTCATAAATAAATAGGAAACAAAAAAGAAACTTAAAAGATTTGGTTTTTGGTGCAAAACTATGTTGCAATTAAAATGCTTCACATAGCCATTATATATATATATATATATTTCCTCATTACTTCTTGGATCATTTTTCTAGTTTTTCCAAACAAAATCATGATTCATCAGAATATGTATCTTGGAGCTTTTTGAATGCTATGTGACTTGATTTCAAAAAATATATTCGCATATAAGTTATACATTTAACATTATTTCTATCAAAAATGATGATATAGAGTAAACTAAATACTATGTATTATTTATTTGATATATTGATATAAATATATTAAAATTCTTACTTCCCCATGAAAATAAAAAATAATTTTTTAGCTTTATAGGCCTATTTTAATGGTATCACTTTTTAAAGACTTCAAGACTTTTAGATTATATCTAAATAGGATTTCTATGATTTTTATTTCAGCTGATTATAAATAGCTGGTATAATAATAAATTTTAAATTGCATTTTATATGTCTTAGGTTTTATAATGAAAGAAGCACTCTTCGAATTACAAACATGCCTATTAATCATTCACTAGGGTATAAAACCATAATAATAGTTTTTTCAAAATAAGCGATGTTAGAACCTTATTGTATTTATTATACGAAACAAATAACTAATTATCGAATAACTCTTTTGAAAAAAAACTCTGGCATTTTCAAGATATAAAGGGGAAATTACTTTATAATTGACAGCCTATATAATTATGAATGCATAATTACAGTAATTTTCCTAATGATAATTTTGAGTTTTTTTCAATAATGCGTTATGTTTGAAGAAAATAAAAAATTATCTAAATTAAGCGTTTTTAATTATATAAATATGTTTGGACGTGTTAAATATTGATAATTGATCCCGATTAAAAATAACCAAACTCTATTTTGAAATAAAAATCGAATAAATTTATCAAATATTATATTATTATTTTTCGCGAATATTAAAGAAAAAAATTTTCACAGCAGTTGAGATTTTTGTAGGTAAATATGAATAATTTATCAAAGGATTTATTTTCCCATTTTAAGCTTTTTAAATCTGAAAATTTTTAACTTTCTCTTTTGACTCATATCTTTAGAGAAAATTTTATATCATCCTCAATGCATATAGGCATTTTTTTTTATGAATTTAACCAAAATTTTATAATTTGAATTTGTATAAATTACAAAATATTCAGATAGATTTTTATTGAAAGGGATTAATATTGTAATATTTCTAATATCCATAATAATCTTTAAATGAGAAACCAAAAGAATGATAAATCTTTATTTGAATAATTTTGACGATATAATACATTATAATACATTATAAAATACCCCACTTATATATAAGATAAACTAATGACCAATATAATAAACTTTTTTCTAGTATTGTATTTATTATAAAAATATTATTATTATTATACATGCTCAACCCCTTTTGTTTTGGGACTATATTATGTAAAAAGAAGGTCCTGAATACTATAATCAAAAATCAGATATGAAAGATAGAAGCCAAAAAAATTAAAATCAATTTCATATAATAAATTCTGAATAAAATTTAAGAAACCATGCTCAAAGACGTTTAAGCCCTCAAATAATTCAATTTACTATACTCCACCCCTCTTATACTTATTAATCAAATTAAATTATCATCAAGCCATTATAGAAGCTGTTATTTTATTTCAGAAAAACATTAATGAATCAATAGTGTATTTCAAAAAGATAATATTAAAAAAAATGAAGTTTTAATTTTCAATTATGAATTATTGCGCTCAAAAAATTTGAATGGAGTCTCTTCAGAGATTTATTCTTCTTAAAGGGTATGATTTAAGATTTTATATGGTAAGAAATATAAAAAAATGGTGTAAATTCTTGTGAAAATCCAGAATAGTTCTTATATTCAGTCTTGTATCACCCCAAAGTTGCTTTAATGAGAGAATATTAATTTTAGCAAATTATCCTTAAAGAGGATATTTTTCTGTTATTATTAGAATCAATCTGGCTCAAAGTAGATCCTTTTTTCCATAAAATAGCCGGAATATACTTTTCCATGCCTATATAACACATATCTGCTATTATAGACCAATATTAATATCTTTCTTTCATATTTTCTTTTGGACTGTTTAGAAGATAGTTTTTATATAAATTTAATCAACTGGTAAATATATTAAAACTATGAATTGAGATAAATTTTATTTTACTCACCATGGTTACTCTTTAATCTGCAAGAAGGGAAAACTCTCACTTTACGTAGTATAATTTTTGCTTTCCTGATAATGAAACTTTAAAATCTCTAAAATATGAAGCTGGTTTTATACATCATTGTATAGAAGCATCAATGACAAGTGCAGCTTCTGTATAATTTAAAAAAATTAAGCCTAGATATTAAAGTTTGTAATTTTTTATAAAAACAAGAAAATATTTTTTAATGTCTCTTTTATCGAGTCTGTTATTATTTTGATTAACCTTTTGGCAAATCCTGCATGCACATTGTACAACAATTCAATCCAATAGCATAATATTTAGGATAAACTTTTAAGAAAAAAAAGGTATAACAATAGTGAATCTTTTATAGAAAATTTCGGGATTTTTTTCTTTTGTGCTTCTCATCCTAGAGAGGTCTTGATTTGTTAATTTGAAAAAAATATCAATCTCATTCATTTCAAAAAAAATAATTTAAAGCCTCTTTTGAAATCTGGTCTAAATAAAAAAAAATTCAACCTTTTATATATCTAAGGTTCTTTCTACTTCAAAATTTTCACTTATTGAGTAATAAATATCATATTCTCCCGAAATCTCCCTTTGGAAATTTGAATTAGACATTGAGAAAGATTTTAGTCTGTATCAAGTTTAGTTTTTTTAAAAAAAATCAAATAAATATAATTTCAGCGCAATTTATATATATATCTCCGAAATTTTAATGATAGACCGCTTAAAATAAGATAAAAAAATTATGCGATATACTATTATCATTGCAAAATATTTAAAATTTTATTTCCAATCACTTCGTCTAAGTAATTTGACTGAGAAAATTTCTGCATATTATAAATTTAAATTAAAATGAATTTAATTAATCAAATGGTATTTATTTAAGTAAAAACGAGATATTTTGTTTTTTTAAGATCATTTTTGTAAATTTGTTTATGTTAGACTACTATAGTCGTATAAAACAAACGTAACGATATAGTTATAAAACAATAGATAGAGAATATATGTATATTGAGTTGAATTTGGAGTTGGATAATCAATTATAACTGAACACTAAATCTCCTCCTGGCCATATTGAGAACCAATGGGCTCTTATGGCCAACCAGGATTATATTTTCTTGATATTTTTGACATCCATTATAATTTTTTGTTTTAGGCCGTACTTCCATCTATTGAACAGAAATTTTCCAGTTATTTTTGTTTCTGATAGGGCTATTTCGAATCTTGCTTTGTTGATATTCTATATTGCTAATACATATAGTATTTACAAATTTGGAAAAAAAATATTCCATTGGCAATAGAAAATTTTGTATTACCTCTTTTGTTATTTTATTGGAAATCCCATTATGTAATGAACTTAAATTAATATATATATATATACCCACAAATCATTTACTCGCCTACAGTCAAAGTAAATATGAGTAATAATTTCCTTACGTGCTCTGCACGTTTTACATTCTTGTTATTAGTTATATGGGAGATTCTAAAGAAAGTGAGAAACTTTACTGGGAAGAGTTGCAAATTTCATTTTATGTATAATTTTAAGTTTGTAATAAGAATTATGAAATTGGTCGATTTTTTTGAGATTTTTTTTAAAAAAATTAATTACAGATTTAGTTCTCGGTTTCCATATTCAGATCAAGATTACGTTAATTTATGGGAAAAAATATTTGCAAAAATAGATTCTTGTAATGTTAAAAAAAATCAGAGGCTTGGTTTTATTTAATGGAAAACTTGATAAAAGATGGAACTCTTTTTTTGTCTCAAAAACCATTTGAATTTGAATTTTTCTTCTTTTTTATATCTATATTTTCAAATTTCAATTATAAAGAATGAAACTTTTTAAATAATCGTATCTATAACAATGAATCCACTGAAGTTGGATTTGAAGACATGTCTAAAACAAAAAAAGTCTATTTTTCAAAAAGCTTAACCAAGTAGTAGAATCTATATCGAAATAAGATAAAACAGCCTTATATATTTATTTTTTTAAAAGGTCAAAAATAGGAAATTCAGTTTATAGGAGTTTTTGGGAAGATTTTAACGAAATAAGAGTTCTAAAAAATATATTAAATATACACATTAAATTGACTAAATTTAGTTAAGATAGATCCAGTATCCTATCTTTAGTTGCTTCGTATAAATAAGAAATTAACTACGAATTTTCAGCTTTAAATTTTTTAATAGTAAACATAAAAAAGCCATAGAATTGTTTGAGTCTGTTATTTTTAAACTTGGCTCTAAAAAAAATTATCAACTTCGGAATCCGAAAAACTCAAAGAAATGGTTGGGATGTATTTATTAGACAATTCAAGGAAAAGCTATAAATTTTGCCTTGTTAAGAATGGTGAAAATTTTTCAGCTAAAGTCCAGATTTAATATCTCGAAAGCACCAAGAATGAAATATATAAAAAAATGATCCGAGAAAATCAAGACTCGGAAATAGATTTAAGTTAATTCTATAAATTTTGCCAAAAAAACTTTAAAAAGCCCACGAGAAAAACAGACATGTGTCCAATCTTCTATAAGGGTAGAAAAATATCAAAATTCTAAAGACCATCGATATTATTGGATACAGTGGGCAGTATAAAAAATACGTTTCAGAAATTAATAGGTAAAATGTCACAAAGGATCTAAAAACTTCAGAAAAAAGCACATATCAGCTGTTTTAATCATCTTGGAGAAGAGGGTTGTATAATTATATTGGACTTTAATGAATTTTTTTGGATATGGGGTGGTCCAGTTAAAACTAGCACATCATTATATAGCCAATCTTAAATTTTTATTTTGGGATTTCTACTATATATATTGGAAATGACGACAATTTGAAATATAAATAAGATATCTCCATTTTTAAGATTCTTAGACATGGCTCAAATATGCATCCTATTGCTTGATGGATATTCTGAAACCACTATTTTATGCTCGCATTGAAAAATTGCACATATGAACCGACTCAGACCCTTATTTTTGTTCATTAGAGTTTTTGAATTCTTAATTTAGGGAAATAAGACAAAAAACCGGGAAAAGCTTTTATCTGATCTATTTCACTGAGTATCACGGTAAAAGCATTTTTGATGTGCACTTTGATATTTTTTTTATAATGTTTTTTTCTATATCAAAAAATTCAATACTTTTCTTGAAATTTTAGGGATGCTTTAGAGATAGTTGGATAGAGCTATTCTAAAATAAGAAATTAATACCTACATATAACTTATTGGAAATATCCATGAAATACAAGCGTAAACCAGGCTAAAAACTCAAAAGCTGTTGGTTTTAGCTTTCAAATATATCATGGTGGATCACCGAGATCAAATCTGGAAAAAATGATAGTAAAATTTTTTTATTCATATTTTTCTTTTAGTATGGAATCATTAAAATTATTAGGATCAGTAATAAGCAATCTTGATATCCATAATTATTCAATTATAGATTTTAGAGTTGAGAGTAGACTCGAAAAACAATTTAAGAAGTATTCAATGGAGCAAGAAAGCAAAAACGAAATTGAAATAGAATCTGCAATGGGGAAAAATTCTCAATAAAATAAGATCAAAAGAATGGAATTAATTCGAAATTCACAACAGGAAATCCCTGAAGATGATCAATAAATCTGAATTAATATATGGTAAATTGGTTTTTTTTCTGTTAAATATGCTACTTTAAATCATTTTTTTATTTAAAGGTTTGAGTTGGGATCGTTTTTCCTTTTGATCATATATGAATCATTATGTAGGCTTCATTGCGTCTTGAAAGATTCAACTTTAAAATTAATTAATTTTGGAATTTTTTTGTTTTTTCATCATTTTTTACTTTTATACAGATTTAAGAGGTGTGTAATTATTTATAAAGAGCAATAAATTTGTATGAAATTTAGATTTGATATATGTATTGGTGGAATTATCATTGATGAAGATAAATGGGTAGATAAAAAATGGTTTTGGGGCCGTAATACAACTCCATCAAATCAATTTTATTTAGTTCGCTATTTTTTATGCTTTCGTATATCATTAAAACTACACATTCATTTAAATTGTTTTATTTTTATTTTTCAATGCTACACTTTTTTAAAAAGTTAAAAAATATAGAAGTCTAAAAAAATCGTCTATATTTATTCAAATATTTTTTTATCTATCATTTTCGACATTAAAAAGGCTTTCTCGGCATATCTTGAGCTCTAACTAATGATTGTTAGTAAAAAACTTCCTCATTTTTAAACTATTATATATTTTTTAGTGTATATAACAACTATTTTGTTTATCAAAATTAGGTATAGCTTATTAATTACAGAAAACATGGACTATGTATTAAGATATTCACAAGACATTCAAAAATTTATAAATAAATTTTACCAAATAACCTGAGTTTTTAAATATTATATATTACCAATTTGAATAAAAATGATAGCTTTAGAGTTAATATGAATTAGAAAAAATAATAATTATATAATCATAATCTGATTCAGTTTATTTATAAACTTTTTTTAAGAAATCGAAACTAAAATTTTAATTGAAAAAAAAATGATCTTTATTCTTAATGAATAATTACTATATAGTCAGTTCAAAAAAAGTGAATTTTTAGTAAATTTTTTACAAAAGAAGCAAAATTCAAATCAAATTGCGCACATATTATTTTTTATTGTATTTAAAACTAAGAGTTAATATTAAATAAAACGATAAATAATAATAGTATTCGTTTAATTTTTAATGAATATATTTTTAAAAAATGTTAAATAGACATTTTTTTAAAAAAAAACTTAAGATTGAAATGGAAATCGATAAAAATTTTAATTTTTTTATTGTTTAGTCGATTATAAAGTTCGCATTAGGTCATCAGAAGTTGTTATTTTTGTTCGCATTCAGACATCGTTGTTCAGTTTCGCATTTGTTCATCGATATTTAGGTTCGCATTTGGTAATCGTTATTCAAATTTGCATACAGTCATCAGTAATCGTAATTGGGATGCTGAAAGATCCAGGAACCTATTTTATTAATAATTATATTCGTTTTAAAAATATACTAACCCCCCACCACCAATTTTTCATTAAAGGATTTTTTTATTATTTTTTTTGAATCCCACCTCTTCATTATTTGCTATTCAATCATCCATCTCTGATGATAACTTGAAATTATTACAAAAAAAATCAAAATCAAAAACAAAATCTGATTTTATTTGATTTTATTTGATTTTATGATGTAATTTCATTTGTTTATTATAGCCAATAATTTAAAAATATTTACAGATAAATAATTTAAATTGATTCTGAGCCAACTATAATGACGAATGGAATTTATTTATCAAATTCAATACAAATTTATTGGTTATATACTCAAATTTCAAAAACATTAACACATTATTTATTAGTGACAAAATAACCTAATTTAAGATAGTGTATTGTCCGAGTATCTTAAGATACCCTTCTCAAAAAGGAGCTCTATTTTTCGTGGGGGAGCCCTTTTTTTGAGAGTGCAGGTTTCCAAGTTCCATATTAAAATCTATTGCGGTTGCGCATGCAGATAACTTGTATATCGTTTTCTGTGGATTTTTTTGAGTTATTTGCGTTTAAATTATCCATGGATTATATTGAATAATACCAAAATTATATATTGTATTTTATTGGATAAAATTTAGTAATTTGATCATTAAAAAGAACCAAAAAAATCCAATAAAAAATGAATTTATTCCTATATAAGTCAATTTTTCTTTGAATTCATCCAATTAAAATTAATTGGGGAATTGGCCTATAGTTATTATTAAAACTAGCGTCTCACTTTTTTAAAAAATCTCCCATATATGCCATTATTAAGGATTATAAGTCTCTCTCTGCTGAGTATAGATTTTTGAAATAGAAGCCATAGATGAACTGTTCAACTTTGGCTCCAGATCGATCTCGTGTAATTTAATCCAATTTAATCTTGTATTTGTGTTAGTTTTTTCCCCTATTTTGTTCCATTTGGGCTCAAACCTTAATTCTTTTCTATTTTCTAAATTATTATCCTTCTTATTAATTTATTTTTAAATTCATTTCACGGAGAGTTTCCTTCTAAAAATATCTCATTGGTTATGTTATCGGTACCCATGTATATTTTATTGAAAATTTTGTCTTTTTATTGGTCGGTTAAAAACGCGTTATTTTGATAGTTTTTTATTTTCTTCAAACATAACGCATTATTGAAAAAAACTCAAGTTTATCATTATAACGCGTTTTATCCAAAAAAAAATCCAAATTTCCAGTACCAAATAATTTGAAAGCTTTATCTTATGATTGAAAATTTTTTTGTTGTAATTGATAAATTATGACTTAAATCGATTGCTCTTTATTATTCAGAAAATAGGCTTGAAATGAAAATGAATCCAGTTATTGCACTGGGTGCCTAGCGTGAGTAATATATTTAATTTAAGCAAAATATAAAATCAATTATTTTAAGATGAATACTATATTATTTAATACTAAAACCCACCATAATAGGATAAATAAAAGAGATAATTTCGATAAATGATATATTTAATGATTATATTAATCATAAATGCATTTATATGTCAATAAATGAAGAATAAATATACAAAATGTGATGGGATAAATTGAAAAAATAAAAGGAGCTAGTTCTAGAATTAGGAAGATTGGAAAAATAAATCGTTATTCAACTTAAACATCAATAGAAATAAATAAAGGATAGAATAAAGAATGTTTTAGAAACCAAAATATGTGATAATAAATTAAAGCGAATATAAAAAGTATAAGTTATAAAATGATAAACAATAAAAGTTATATTATTTTTTCATAATTGAAGTAATTTGTAAAAAACTGAAAAATATTACAAGGGGTTTCATTCCAATAGAACATTTTTTTCACTATAATATAACCTTTTTTTCATTCCAATAGACATTTTTTCTGGACCTGTGGTGTCATTCTTATAACCAATATGTCACTTTAACTTATAAGCATTATTATATGCCGTTGTTGGTTAAAATATAATAGTTCTTAGGTATTATTATTTTTTGCTTTTTGATTGGTATTAATAATTACTTAGTCCAATAATAACGCTTTTGATATTTTCATTAAAAAAATAACCCCGAAAATCTAAAAAAAGTGTCTATTGGAATGAAAAAAAAGGTTCTATCGCTATGAAAAATCCTGTAAACAAAGAATCATAAAAAAAATCAGAATCGAAACGATAGATATCATGCCAATAGATGCACTTATAATAACACTTTGCATAAAATTTGTAAAATTTGATACTTACTTCACAAAATTAAGACATAATTTGAAAAAAAAATTCTAAGATCGAGATTATTTTCCAATAATATCAAGTTTTTTTACATCTTTTTCATTTAGACTCAAGAAAATTGATACTTACTGTGCAAAATTTGGACATATTTTGATAAAAAAATATAATTTATAAGTGCCGAATTTTTTTCCCGATAGTATACAACTATTTATATTATTTAAATCTAAATCCAAGAATTTTTTTCTCTCTGTTCAAAATAAGATCACATTTCCAAAATAAAATTTTGTGATTTTTAGTTAATCTTTTTACCAATATTATAATAAAATTTTGAAAATGTTATAAGAATCAATCCACCATACATCGATATTTATTATCACTAAATAAAGAAAAACTTTGGAAGTAATTTTTATTATAAATATGATTTTTTTTTATTCTATGCACATATATACCCGAAAATTATAATATTTTTATTTTAGACATTATTTTATATGTAACTTTTATAGTAATTTTAAATATTTTATTTTTATTTTATATACGTTTCGGCTCATATTTTTTAAAATAGGATTCATATAATTATTTATTCACTTTATTTATAGTCACTATTTTTATTTATAATTGATTATGAAATATTAATTAAACTTTTTATCTGCGGATTTTTTTTTAATATTATCAGAACTTTTTCTTTTTTAATAAATTTTTAATTAAAATATTTTATTTTACCATTATATATATATATATATATTAGTTATTTGCGATTCCTAATTAATTTACGGAGAATTATTGTTAAGCATTTTTTTTTCTTTTTATTAAAATATTTTTATTTCAATCGGATGATGAGTCACAACTTTCACCTTTTGAGAATACCTTTTCTTTTCGATCAATTAAATTCAATCCACATACAACTTTATTTCTAAAGCTAATAATTTTATTAGTGATTAATTTGAGACAAAAATTTTCAGTGCATCTCAGAAAGGATTATATTCTCAAGAATATAGTCAAATTCCAGATATTTCTGATATATCTTGTAGAAAAACTATAAATATTGAAGAGGATATAGCCCCCTTTGAAGTTGATCTTATTCTAACAAAAAAAAATTTAAATTTTTTTGATATTTCACCATATAAAATTTTTAATGTGTTTCTTACATTTGAAATTATTGATGCTATTATAAAATTCTCTAATAACTACACCAATTTAAAATCAATAGATAAAAAA
>LSSL01001152.1:3654-30592 GCA_001953115.1 Smittium mucronatum
CAGGTCCATTTTTTCATCGCTTTAAAATATTAAATCAATTTCTATTGATTAATTCATATTTGGAAAATTTAATTTTTTTGGTAATAATTTTTTTTCTTTTTGGAAGGAATTTAGATTAAGTAAAAATTCCAATCAGCGTGGTTATTTATTTGGGCAAATATATCGAGTTTTTTTTGTTGTCAATGCACTAGTTTTTTCTGCCTCGTAATCCTGTGTATAATATATGATCTGTCATTCACCCAATTGTAATTTTATTACATATAGAGCCTCAATAAGAAGATAATCCGGATTCTTGATGGCCGACCCAAGCCCAGATACGAATCATAAAACACTTTTATAGTCCAAATGATAATATCCGAGAACAATAATTTTTTTAAATCTGGATTTTGTTTTTTTTATGTGACCAAAAAGTTCACCATTTGACGATATTCACCATATGCCCGTTCTTTGTATGTGTACATTGGTGATTAGCATATTTAGCCTTTTTCTATCCAATTATTTTCCATGAATTATAGCATAAATCCATGTTTAAAAATATTTAAATTCACTTATAATTAGATATATTTGCTCCTAATTACCAACATTAGTCAAGTAACATCTTTGATAATTTCAGCTTTAGCCTTAATACATGTGATCCAGTCAGTCTGTATCTGTATCTTTTTTATTTTTAAATGTTTTCTGTAATGTTAAAATATCTAGCTGAGTTGAGATAATACCCAAGCTTTTCTCCTGAATTTTAAATCCCACTGGCAATAATATTCATTATTATAAGCTTTTTATTAATTCCATAATTTTTTGCCATTGAATTCGAATCCTTATTATATTGTTCTTGTTATTAATTAATTCATCATTTACCAAATTTTTTTTTTTAGAATTTTCACCAATGAAATTATCGGTTCAATTTTTTTTCAAAATTTATGTCTAATTTTGGAATGGGGAGATTTTTCGAATTTTTTAATATCTTCAGATCGTAATTTAATTTTTTTTGTAATTTTACGAACAAATCTCGTGACTCCATTTTCCTTCGCGTTTTTTAATATTTTTAACTACAAATTCATACCCCCTCAAGGAAAAATAGTAAATTTTACGGTTCTTTACTTTTTGCTTTTTGAGCTCTTGTATGTTATATGAGTAGTCTCTATTCTTTTTATCTTTTTTTGTCCGATTGTAAGGCCATTAATTTTAAACAATCCCATTAAATTTTTGGCGTGATTTGATTTTGATCTACCCGTATAATTGTGTATGTGCTATCATAATGATTTTCCAAATCAAGGTAGGATGAATACGAAATTTCGGTGACTATATTCTTTTTCCAATCAGAATTTGCTTCATTATTTGTCAATGGGTTCGAGTTTCCATCAAATGCAGCCAATTTAGAAGGGTAGTTGATCATCATTCCGTAATCAAAGTACGTCTATGTTATCTTGGCGTTATTTTTAATAGTGATAGGCATTTTTTCTTTATATATTTCTTGAATTTGAGATATAAAATCTTTAAGATGTTTTAAGTTAGTACCTTCAAGCTTGTTTTTCTTATTTTCAATGATACAATATACGATTTTTTTGAATTTTGAATTTTTTTTTCATTGATAGCCATTATATCACTATCAAAAATATCTGAAATCTTTTTGTTTTTATCCCTCTTTTTGTTGCCTAGGTTAATTAAGGCGTCATGTCGAAATCATTACACTGAAAATTAAACTCAAAATTAGATTTTTCGGGGTCTTAGGATTTATGGGGATAGCGTTTTTACCGTTCGTCTCTGTAATACTCCCGATTAAAAGAGACTTCATATGTTGGATTATTTATTGATGTGAAATCATGTTAAAAGAATTTCAATTCTAAATTGGATAATTCACCCCCCAACCCCTTCTTCTGAGATAGGGTACTCAAATTTACAATATTACATCTTTTTACAGTAACTAAAGGTTTATTTTGCAACCTTTATATAAGATCCTTATTTTTCCCTGGTCGTGGTCAAGAGATTTTGTGATTTTTTGGTAATTTTTTAATTTATTTTGAAAAGCGCATTCATTCCATCCGGAAGAACCACATTAATATCTTTCTTGCACAATGCACTAATTTATTAAATAGTGGCTAGAGAAGCAATTTGCTATTTTATTAGCTTTAATTTAAATAAAACATTAACACTTTTTAAGTTACATATGGTTTTGAATAAAATATCCTGTTCGATTTGGTCAGTTTGGTGTAAATACAATATTTTCTCATCATATACCAAATTTTAGAAATCAAATCTATAGCAACTTCTATATAATCAAAGACAAAATATGATTTTAGGGCTCTAAGGTCGTCTTCGATAGAGTTTCAGATCCCCTTCAATCAACCCACTACGATTTCAAGACCAATCTTATGACTGTTTTGAAATCGTCTCCACCAACACCCGACCTTAAGGTCTGAGCCAAGAGTGCAGAACATCTTCAGAACATGTTGTTCTCCTCCGAAAGCTATGTGTTTTAACAACACTTCAGAACATTCACACGTTTCGATCAGTTTTTTATTATCTGGATAGCTTTTTTTGGATTTTATAATTTTTTATTTAAAATTTCGAGGTTTTACGGTGAGTCCAGCTACGTAGCGGTCATGATATAAAGGAAATTATACCACCACTCTGTTTTGTCCACAAGAAGTGGGTTTCTTTGGGGGTTTTCCCTTGCCAAACTTGGTCTATTCTGGCCTAAATCGCTTAAAGCGGCTCAGTTTATCCATAAAATAAAGCTAAGGAAAATAAAAAATAGGAATTTTTTTGGTTTCTTACTGCTATTATTATTTGATTATTTCGATTCAAAGATCAAAAATAGGAATCTATTACTCAATCTTTTTTTTAAAATATTTTGGCTCTTTTTTTTTATAAGAGAGTTGAGAGATCAATAAACACTAAGATAGCCTGAAACAACATCAGATCTCTATTATTAGCTGGAAAGCTTTTAACAGTTGGTCTAGTGTCGATAATATGAAAAATGGGAATAAAAATAAGCTTTTTTGATAATGGAGTTCTGCAATTTTATTGGCCAATTCAATTAAAAAATATAAGGACAGATGAGAGGGAGAAACTTTCACGAGAATGATTATATAAATTTATTTAGAGTCTTATAATATTTAAAAAGATCAAAATATAGAAAAAAATCAGTAAAATTGTAAAAAAGATAAGCAAGGCGAATTCGTTTTCATGTATATTTACAATCTATAGATAGTAAAACAACATATAAATATATAGTGAATAAAAAAAAATTCGACTGAGAGAATGTGTGAATATATGTCCATAATATAATGATTAAAATTTCACTGAAATTATTAATTATTTAAATAATAGTGTATATAAATTTATTTTATTTAAGCAAAAAAAAAAAAGAGTATAGCATCATGATTTTTTTCTTTTAGTATCAAAAAATAAACTTTAATTAAATGAAGCATCATTAAACGGCAGAATCACCGCTGGAACTTGGAAGAATGCTCTCCAGACCTCTAATGAAGAAGTATAAAAACAATTCATCTTTTTGTAAATTGCTGTCCTCTGTTAGGGAAAATCCACTATTAACTAGAGCATGGTCTTGAGCTTCAAGTTCCAATCCTTTTTTCAAAACCTTAGATATGAAATCTCCAGCTGCAAAAATTTTAGTGCTGTCAGTTGATCCTATAGAGCTAACTATGTCCTCTATATTAAACGAACTTTCATCGTCTCGTTTATTCAATGCATTCAAAAGTTTTGGGCCAGTGGGTCCTGTAGACTGTGAATGTTTAATCAAATCCCCCAAAAAGCTGGGTGAACTGAAATAAGTGTATCCGTTATCAACACTTTCCGAGTCCTGTCTCTTCATAAAATATCCAAGAAGGTATGGAATAGTATAGTATTTGTTGCTGTTTGGAATTCTTCCTCTTTTTTGAATTTCAGCATTGGATTTAGATTCCAATTCATGGAGTTTAAGGAAATAGCCAAGAAGATATGGGATGGTGTAATATTTGTTGCTGTTGGGAATTCGTCCTCTTTTTTGAATCTCAATATCGGAGTTGTTTTCCAGCTCATCCCGCTTAAGGAAATACCCAAGAAGGTAGGGGATAGTATAGTATTTATTACTATTTGGGATTCTCCCTCTTTTTTCAATGCCAGCATTGGAGCTGTTTTCTAGTTCATCGCGTTTAAGGAAGTAACCCAGAAGATATGGGATAGTATAGTATTTGTTGCTATTAGGAATCCTCCCTCTTTTTTCAATGTCAAAGTTGGAGTTTTTTTCTAGTTCATCACGCTTAAGGAAATACCCAAGAAGATAAGGAATAGTGTAGTATTTATTGCTGTTTGGTATTCTCCCCCTTTTTTGGATTTCCCCGCTTGTTTCCGAGTCCTGGCGCTTGAGGAAATACCCAAGAAGATATGGGATAGTGTAGTATTTATTGCTGTTTGGAATTCTCCCTCTTTTTTGAACGTCATTAAATTGTGAAAGATCTATTTCGTTTCTTTTGAGAAAATAACCAAGGAGATATGGTATAGTGTAGTACTTATTACTATTTGGGATTCGCCCTCTTTTACTCATAGCTCTCATGGTGTCAAGAGTCGCCTCTTCTCTTTTAAGAAAATACCCAAGAAGATATGGGATTGTATAATACTTGTTGCTGTTAGGGATACGGCCACGCTTTTGAATCTCTTTCATTTCAGCCAAATTATTTTCACTTTCACTGAGGTATTTATTAATGTTATATGGTAAATTTCCTCCATCCTCACCTCTAGGGAATGCGCGCTTGTGAATATCCTTGATTTCATTGATTCTTTCTTCCTGTCTCTTTAAAAAGTATCCGAGCAAATATGGAATGGTATAGTACTTGTTGCTGTTAGGAATTCTACCACGCTTATTCATATTTTGAAGCTCCAACACTCTGGATTCCTGAGACTGTATCAAACTTTCCAACAACTGGCTTGATTTGGCATATGCTGAGCTGTCAATGTCATTTGAAGCTCCCTGAAGAGCTTCTCCAGAAACTTCTGTCGCATTTGCTGAATCAGGGTCTGAAATGGAGATTAGATTATCCAAAGTTGTGTTTTGTGGATATCCGACAAAGTTTGCCATGTATTGTGCCATAAGAAGACTGTTTATGTAGTTAAAATCGTACAATAACCCACTGTCTACATCACTTGGCAATGAAGTTCCATTAGCCGAAATCATTTCTTGGGAAGAAGGTGTTGGCTGCTCAAGAGATGAAGGAAATGCCTTTGCAGAAATAACATTTACAGCTAAAAATAAATATGAAACCTTCATTTTTTTCAATAGATAATGAGTATGTTAATTCAGTGAAATATATATTTTAGATTTGAGTTCAAACTATTAGATCTTTTGAGCTTTGTTTTGTTGTTTGTTGAGTTTATTAGATGGGACTTTTGCTCGTGTTTTATACCTTTTTTTTCTGTAGCTGTATGCTCTTAACAGCACCCTTTCAGCTTTATACCCAAGTTTGAAATACAGATGATTTAGTCAGATAGAAGTTATCTGTATTATACAAAGACATAGGCTATCAAACATTTATTCTCAAATGAGAACGTTTTTTCAAAGAGTGATGAAGCTATTCTAGTAAAGCCCGATAAAAATATTTAAAAAATTTAATCGAATCAACTAGGGACTTCATCCTTTGTGATTTGGATAAAAGCGCAGTGCTTTTTATTTACAGACAACAAGCACCCAAAATGAACTTTTAGTCTCTTTACATTGGAAATGAATAACAAGAACATAGATCTATCAAAAACGGGAAATATTAATGCTCAATACATCATTCGGAAATTTCATCTAGAGTTTCCCGTTTTTGAACCTCTATGCGCAATAAAAAAGAGAGTTTATAAAAATCATTTGACTATTTTTCCTTATTAAATTCTAGATATTGATAAAGCATAGGTTAACTTGGAAAAAACAAATTTCTTTAGAATCCATTTTAGTCAAATGCTTTAAATCTGTTTATTTTTTATTATTCTGTTAATACTTTTAAAGTTTGTAATCAAGCGTGGCTTATGTGAATTGTGTCTAATAGGCTATTTTCTGAACAACACTAGTTTTTCAGCGATTATTTATTTATGCCTTTTTTTGCTATGAAGGAGGAGACTTTGGCCCATGATTTGAAAATAGTGCACCAGCTATTCTTGAATAGGAAATTTTCAGAGCTAAAAAAAATAAACTCAAGAAAATGCACGAAGAACATTTTGTACTACAACATTTAATATATACGTAGATTCCTGAACCCCATCAATTTATGGGTGCGGAGATGTGATGTTAATTAGGCACTTTTTTTCCTTATTAGTACAGTCTTATTTTGGAATTTGACACGTCATATGCTACTCTGTGCGTGACACAAAGTAAAATCTATAGAAGATGTTTCATTTTCTTTGTAAACTCTTTGTACAATAGAATGGAAAATTTCTTTGAATAGGTTTTCTTATTGACAATAATTGTGTGTGTTTTGATGATCTGCTAGTGTTATTTTAGTTACAAAAAATAGAACCACTAGCAGCATACCTATACACGAGTATAAGATCAATTCGCCTAAACCTAATCCGAAAATTTTAAATTTAACCGAAGATACTTAGTCGATTCGGAGTTTACATATCTGTTTGTAATTTAGAAAATCATAATTTAAAAAATTTGCCGCCAAAATACTTAAAGCTACTTTAACTTAATTTAATAGCGATTTTACTGAACAGGGAATCTATTACAGTACTGATCGTGTTAAAAGGGACCTAAGCCAAACCTTTCCCAGCCTCTAATAATAATACTAATCTATACAGCCCTCTTATTTGAGTTTTGTAGTAAATACATTTTTTATGATTTCAAATCAAAGAGTGATTATCACCGACAATTAAAAGGGGGTTTTTTTAAATTGGTTGCGCTATTATTTCTAGAAAGCTTCTATAATATAAATAATATTGTGAAGGGTTTTCAATAGTTGTTTTTTAAACCGTTTGATTTGTTCTTTCTGAACTCTGAAGATTTTAACCTTGACATTTTTTCATAAGATGATTTTAAATCCGGGTCCATATCCAATTATAAGTTATCAAGCTTTCGGTTAATTTTAATTTTTTCTCTTACTGTCCACAATTGACTATCACGCACAAAGCATATTTTCTACACCTTACTCTGTCCCAAGAATAATGAATGATTGTGAAGAGAACTAATACAAAATAATTATGTCCGGTGTGGCGAATTAAAAAATCTCTTAAATTTTACAAATTTTATCTGATTTAAATTAGATATTAGAAAAAAAACTAATTATCATATTACACTCGTAACAATGTGAATTTTTTTATGATAACTAATAATAAATAAAATAAATAAACCTTAAAGATGTAGCAAAGTGGTTTGAACTATAAAAATAAAAGGATTTTAACTGTAATATCCGCCTTTCATCGAATATTTTTTGCTTGAAATTTTGGCAGCTCCAAACCTTATTGCAATATATATGCATATAAGCATATTTTGAATCTAATTTAAAAAATAATTCACTTAGAGAAATTTTTTTTGTTTTAGGTGTATTAATTTATGACTACCAGATTTATTCAGGCACAACGGAAGATTTTTTAATCAAGACTATTATATGATTTAATATTCAATCGATTTTTTGATCGATGTATCCTGCAATTAATGTGAGATACAAAATAATATTTATAAAAGTAAAAGATTTCAAGATAATATGTCATTATAAATTTTTTTAAGGGCTAGTTATGATATGAGGCAAGTATTTTGTAATGAATTAATTTTAAAAAATGAGTTTTTTATTTAAGAATTTAGATTTAAAACTCGCATTTAGTCACTATTAATGCAAGCAAGGTTTTTGAAGATACAACCCTATAAAAAATCGAACATATACACATGGTACTAATAAATCTGAATTAATTAATAAGTACAATTAAAATAGTTTTCAATAATTTTTATTTATTTTAAAAGGAGGGTTTTTGGTAAAAAAATGCGAAATTTTTCGATAATTTGTATGTTTTATGCCTATAAAAATTACGTCATTTTTTTAAAATAGAAGATTTTAGAAATAATAAAGCTTGATATGTTTGTATATATATAGGTGGAAATTTAAAGCTATTCAGTATTAATTATGCGCTTTTTTGGTTAATTAAGCGTGATATTTATTAATTTATCTTAAAAATTTATTAAAATTATTAATTGATTTTTTGTTTTAAATAAAAGTTTTTTAACATTTTCCTATAATTTTTTTAGATTCAAAAAAAAATAATGGAATTTTATTAAATAAAATCAATTATAGGAATTAAATTATTAAAAATACCCCCCCCCCCTCATTTATGAATGATGTAAAAAATTATGATATATTTTGCAAATATAATGGATTGTTTTTTACATTAAAATACCAATTGGATTTTTTTTATTAATATTAGGAATTATTATTATTATTATTATTACTAAACCAAAAGTTTTTTCAGAGGTAGAAATATTTTTTAAATTTTATTAGAATTAAATTTGTGGTCTATTAGAAATATATTAAAAAAACTATCTTTTAATTGGATCGGGATAAAATTAGAAAATTTTATAGATTTTTGTGCTAATTATTCTGATGGTGAAATTAATATAATTATTACCCTATAATTTTTAAAATTAACAATCCGTGATGCACAAGCAATATTAACAAATACCTGGACTAAAATTTACTTAAACAAATAATTTAAATTTTGATATATTTTATTTTTATTTCATGGTACACATAATAATTTATTTGTATTCTAATCGGTATATCTTTATGGAAGTTAGTACATATTTACTATATTTACTACAAGTTTTCTAAAAAAATAAATAAATAAAATTTCCATAAAGTAATCGAAAATAATAATAATATATTAAAACTTTAATAAAATCGATTTTTACTTTTATAATCATGTTTTTCAATATTTAAGAACCAAGAGATAAAGTTTTGAGTTTAATATGTTTATCAGAAAAAAAAAAATAAAAAATTGCGATAAAAAATTTATTATTTATATTTCTTTTGAATGGATTATTTTTAAATAACACAATTTACTTTGACAAATAAAAATAAAAACTTTAATATTTTTAGGCTATATTGAGGAATCCTTTAAATTATCTTCAGTCTAATAAAAAAATAATAATGTAGTGAAAATCTGACAATTTAAAAATTAAATCATTGATTATTTTTTAAATTTAGTCCTATAGATTTATCACCTGAAATTTATAAATTTCAAATATTCTATCTATAAATTATGGGAAGATTTTTCTGTTGAATTTGAAGGTGCCAGAAATTTAAATTATGTAATTATCAAAAAAATAAAAATAAAACCACCTTTTTATTAAATTCAATACTAAAACTTTAGAAAAAAATATTTATATCTCTTATAATTTCTACAATTTTACAAATTCCACTTTCTGAACCACCCTGTTATATTTTAAATAGAAGGTCTTGAATATGATGAAAATCACATTGCACGTGAATAATCATACTTTCAATAATAATAAATTTAACTTAGTCTAATATGAGAGGCTTCAAGAAATTTAATTATTTAGATTATTTACCCTATTAAATATAAAATAAAACCACTTGGGTGAAAACGTTATTTTAATAATACTCATAGTTATATAATATAGTATATATATATTGAATCTTAAATTGATTTAATTATTTTTCCAGCAATTTTTTTTTTTTTCAAAAATATTCTTTCTTTAAATTTTTTATTAAATTTTAGATTAATTTTTTTTTCTAAATTCAAATATGAAGTTCGATGTAGTTTTTTTTTATTTTCAGCTTTAAATTAAATAATTTTTATAACTTTTTTACTCATTTTTAGAAATACTTTGACCTTAATTATAAAAACTTTAATTCAAATGAAAAATTATTTGGCCTAAATATTAAAAGACTTTTACTCAATTATATAAGCCCAATATCACATTTTAACAGAATAAATTTTCTAGTATATTAAAGCCAATTTACCACTAAAATATAGTCTGTTTTCAAAAAAAAAATAAGAAATATTTTCCTATTTCAAGATGTTTATTTTTATTTGAAATTATCTCTTGTCCAAATATAAAGTCTGGTGAATAACAGAATATGTATTTTTTTTACATCTTTATATTACCCTTAAGTTTTTCAGCGTGACTTTGACTATAAATTGATACAATATCCATTTTAATTAAACAAAAAATTGGCACTTTTAATCATGGAAATATTTGGTTGCTATGTTATATATGATATTACTGGCCATCTTATTTGAAGAATTTTTTTAAATTTTGAGATTAATTTTTTATGTGTTTATAATGATTGCTTGATCCAATAATTTCAATTATTAAATTTGACAACCTCTTTGAATTATTATGTAAAAAAAAAAAATCCCCATAAAATAAAATAAAATTGCAAATTAAAAATTATGACTAATATTTAGCTTTTTTATTTTTTATTTTAATTATGAAAAGATGAGTTTTAAAAAACTAAAGCTACTAAGTTTTTGAAGCCCGAAAGAGCTAATTTTCAAAAACTTTATGGTTTTAAATGCCAATACTAAGTTAAATTTGTAAATGATATATCCAAAAAAATCTTTGAATTCTTTTTATATTTTCTAAATTAATCACATTTCTAATACTGTTTAAAAAATCAAATAAATAATTTTCTAACGATTATAGAATCGTTATTGAGTATCCCTCTTTAATTTTTATATTAGTTTTTCTACATCTGACCAATTTATGAATGGATTAAAACCCAAAAATACCTCTTCTATCGGTTTTAGCTGCGTATAATAATACCTTCATATATTTTAATGAATTATTGCGACAAAAATATAATTAAAATATTTTTTTATTTATTTAAAGCAGTATTATCCGAAACGATAGTATTTATATTTTCTATTTCAGGAAAAAAAATTTGTGCTTAAAAAGAATATTCGACACAGATTATTAAGCGGATTTCTGCTAATTTTATATCAAATTATTCGATTCATAGATATTTATGCAAAAAAATTACATCAGAATATCCGTTCCCTAATACAAAAAATATAGAATTTTCTTTAAAAATGGTATGTCAATAGATTAAAATCAAGTGGGTTTTTATATCTTTGCAGTCTATATATATTAAATTACATTTGGATATTAATAAATCCCTCTCCAAAATTAATTCAATTTTTTAGTTCTGATTTTTTTCTTTCCTCTGTAATTTTATACAATTTTTTTCTAGTTTACAAAATTCCAGGATATATTCTTTGTTTGGTTGACTAAAAATATCTATTTCTTCATTTTTCAATATATTTTTTATAATTTTTTTTGTTATGAATGGATCCTTTAGAAGGAGTGCCGAAATAATTGAGAATAAATTTGAACTTTTCTTTTTTTTTTCAAAATGGGGGGTGGGGGGATTCAACTATTTTGAGTTGGAATGTGTAATTTTTACATAATTTCTTAGCTTTAGAAATATAAAATTTCAATTCGATAAAAAATACTAATTTTTTTTTTTCCATTTTCATACTACTCTATTTATTTAGTATATAGCCCTTTTTCTAATGCCACTCTTTATAGTCTTCCTTTTTATTGAGATTTTTCGACCGTAAATTATTTTGACAATAATCGAAACCTGTTATAATTATATATTGGTAAAGGATAAAATAATAATAATTAATATAGGCTGTCCGTTTCTTTATCTTAAAATAACCTCTAAATACTAATTATTACAGCAGTAATATTTATTTTTTAAATTTCATATAAAAAATATTAATTAAATACGCAAAGATATTTTTTTTAAAATTATTTAGTCATTTGGCAGTAAAATATTATTTTTGCCAAAAAATTTACTAATTATACAACTAGATAAATATTGTAAATAAGTTAATAAAGAATATTTTTTATTTTTTTGAAAGAGCCAAATTCTCAAAACATTAATTATACACTCCAAACGATCCTTTGTCTAAAATTTTTTATACTTTCTTTAACTTATAAAATAACAATTATTCTAGAGCACGAAAAATAAAATTTGAATAAATTTAACGTTTTTTTTATGATTTTTTATAAGATATTACAGTTAATAGTCCAATTATTTAATAATTATTAATAAAAAGTTTTATTTCTCTTATAAATCGCAGGCAAACTGTTTATAAATATTTATAATAATGTTAATATTTTTTTAAAAAAATAGCAACACTTTTGAGAAAAACTATCCAAAAAGGTTGTCAAATTTAATAATTGAAATTATTGGATCAAGAAATCATTATAAACACATAAAAAATTAATCTCAAAATTTAAAAAAATTCTTCAAATAAGATGGCCAGTAATATCATATATAATATAGCAACCAAATATTTCCATGATTAAAAGTGCCAATTTTTTGTTTAATTAAAATGGATATTGTATCAATTTATAGTCAAAGTCACGCTGAAAAACTTAAGGGTAATATAAAGATGTAAAAAAAATACATATTCTGTTATTCACCAGACTTTATATTTGGACAAGAGCTAATTTCAAATAAAAATAAACATCTTGAAATAGGAAAATATTTCTTATTTTTTTTTTGAAAACAGACTATATTTTAGTGGTAAATTGGCTTTAATATACTAGAAAATTTATTCTGTTAAAATGTGATATTGGGCTTATATAATTGAGTAAAAGTCTTTTAATATTTAGGCCAAATAATTTTTCATTTGAATTAAAGTTTTTATAATTAAGGTCAAAGTATTTCTAAAAATGAGTAAAAAAGTTATAAAAATTATTTAATTTAAAGCTGAAAATAAAAAAAAACTACATCGAACTTCATATTTGAATTTAGAAAAAAAAATTAATCTAAAATTTAATAAAAAATTTAAATAAAGAATATTTTTGAAAAAAAAAAAAAATTGCTGGAAAAATAATTAAATCAATTTAAGATTCAATATATATATACTATATTATATAACTATGAGTATTATTAAAATAACGTTTTCACCCAAGTGGTTTTATTTTATATTTAATAGGGTAAATAATCTAAATAATTAAATTTCTTGAAGCCTCTCATATTAGACTAAGTTAAATTTATTATTATTGAAATTATGATTATTCACGTGCAATGTGATTTTCATCATATTCAAGACCTTCTATTTAAAATATAACAGGGTGGTTCAGAAAGTGGAATTTGTAAAATTGTAGAAATTATAAGAGATATAAATATTTTTTTCTAAAGTTTTAGTATTGAATTTAATAAAAAGGTGGTTTTATTTTTATTTTTTTGATAATTCATAATTTAAATTTCTGGCACCTTCAAATTCAACAGAAAAATCTTCCCATAATTTCTAGATAAAATATTTGAAAATATAATATTTTTCCCGAAAAAAAAATGCTTAATAAGTGTAAATATTGTGTAAAATATATCAAAAATATTTTAAATGGTACCAAAATAAGATTTTAAAAGTATTTTAAATCTAAAATCCCACCAAATACCCATCATTGGTTGAGTTTGTGGTAATTTGATCCCAAATTAAAAATATTAATAAGAATGGAGAAATTATGAGTAGCCAAACTAAATATTTTGATTTTAAAAGCTACATTTTTATTCATATCTCATTTAATTTGAAAAATATTATAAAACTCCATAAAATATTACATCCATTAATTTTAATGCATATATACTATATAATATTTACACGTTACATTTAGAAACAAAATTATCCATTATATAAGTGTTAAATAAGTATGGTTTAAAAAAATTCAATTATTTTAAATTTACTGGGGGCTTTATTTATATAATACATCATTATTAACTTAATTAAAGACCATGATTTTAAAAATAAACAGTTATAATTTACTAATATTATTAATATTATTAATAAACCGTTATAAACTTTTTTTGACCATTTCAAAATTATTATTGAGAAAAATTATTTTAACTTTTCATAGGGTTTTTTATAGTGAAAAATATATCTAAATTAATAATGAGTAAACTGGATAGATAGAGGATTAAGAAATATATGTAAAAATATACAGGTTTTAAAATATTTGCAAAAATGTACAAAATTTTAATTTGAAAATTCTTTTTTGGTAGATATAAATACTTTTTTTATGATAAAATTTATGTTTAATGATTAAATATTAACAAGCTAAATTGTTTTAAACTCTAATACAAACTTCAGATACATAATTAAATAGTAATTCTATGTCTCTGGACCTGAGCAATAAAATAAGTATAGGGGTGCGATTAATTGCTAATATATATAGTCTCAAATATGTCACTATTATCGAAAATGACATTGAAACTGTGCTTTTATACAAGAAAAATTCAAATCAGTTTTTTCATTAAAAAGATTCTGATTTCTTAAAAAGCATTTATGATAATAACAGAGTTAATGGAACTGAAAATTGGAAGCTATAATTCAGAATTAATCATATTTTTAAATTTAACTTATAAATAATAATAATAATAATAAAACTAGATAAAGATACTGATACTGATTCTTGAAATTCAGTTATTGATTTTTGGATAGTAATTAGATTTTGTTATTATGCTTTTTTTCCGATATTTTTGGAACCTTGTATGAGATCATTATTTATGTTTCATCTTTGTAAATATAACTATTTAAAATGAATAAAACTTAAAAAAAGTAAAATTTATTTGAAAAAAACATCTAAAAAAAATAATGATTTAAAACATATTGAGAACATATAGTGGAAATCATTACTTTTTGTAAAATAATAAAAAAATTAATAATCAAATCGGAATTTTGACTGATTTCATCTTTATAGCGGCGTTTTAATTCTTTGGTTTTACAATATTATTAATTTTTAGTTTCTACTATAATTATTGAAATTTATTTTAAATATAAAACTTATCATTTTTTTATGAATGATAATGTTTAAATCAATTTTTCAATGTAAAACCTCATTTAATAATTTTTTAAATTTATTTTTGTATATTTTTGTATATTTTATGTTTTATTTAAAGTATTCTTGATAATAATTAATGTTTATTGCTTATCATCATTGAAGATATTGCACAAAATCTCAAAAAGACTTTTATTTCAACAATCAAAACCTTAATATATTAATTTTTAAAGATGAAGCTGGCTTCCTAACCACTTATTTGTATGAATAGCGTAATATTGTTTTTTCAAAGCTACGAATATTTGAGTAATATCAATCAATTCAAAAATTTAAAAGCTTATTGTAAAAAATGTAGTTTTAATACACCTGAGTATAATTATTACATAATTCACTTGAATATATTGGATAATAATAATCCGCCCAACTCCTTGTAATAATTAAATATATTGTTATTTTGGTATCCGAAGCTCCAATTAAACCTTCTAGTGATTTAGCTTTATTAATTTTAAAATACTAAAAAATGATTTCATCACTTTTTTTTACTAGAAATTTATTTTAATTATTTATAAAAAAATATTCAAATAATAAAAAAAAAATCTTTTTAAAATCTTTAAAAAAATATCCCAAGTCCCCTCTACCACCTAGATGCTCGATAAATCGAGAGAATTGGTTCAAATCCATAAATTTTATCCCAAAAAAAAAACACTCACAAAAGAGGTAAGTTAAATACAAATTTTTTATATTTAAACAAATATTTTTATATCAATCTATCTTTTGAATTACTTGATACTATTGGATCACTTTTACTTTTAAAAATGATAATAATTGATTATGGGACTATGGGACTATGGGACTATGCGAATTCCATAATGAATAACCATGAATTTTTTTTAAGAAATATAGAGTATTTATGTTTTAATTGTAATAAAAAAGACTTCAATATGTTCAAATTAGAGATAAGCACATTAAATATCTATAAAAATATCAAATTTTTATATTAAAACTGTTTTAAGAGTTTTTTTTTTAAAAAAAGGCAATAAATTCATTATTATATCAAAAAATGAGAATTAAAGAGGATTGTATACTGTATATCTTTGAGATGATTGTATCAATGTCTTAAATTACCTTAATAATAAAAATAAAATCAGATTAAAATAATAAATTATACTAATAATTAATAAAAAATAAAAAATGAAATAATAAGCTTTTATAATTTTTATAAATTTATTTTATCGCTGGAAGAAATTTAGGTTATGTTATTTTAAACGGAATATGTTACTTTCTAAATAACAAATATTGCATTCCATGCTAAAATTTCTTGAAAAATTTCAGCTTTATTCATGTTCGAGGTAAATTTTTCTGATATATATTCTTTCAAAACAAAAAAATATTTTCACTGATTTATATGGAATTAGATGTTTATATTTGTAAATATGATACTTGTTTTAATGTTGTAACATAAATTAAAAAATAGTTCCTAAAATATCCAGATTATTCTTAATTTTTTTTAAAAAAGTTTAATTTATCACATATACAACGGAAATAGTGAAATACTCATTTATTCACATATAAAATTTTTTTTTTTTTATTTATGGTAAAAATCGGTTATAAAAATACTCCCGAAAACTTGATTATAATTTAAAATCAATCGAATTTTGGTTTAATTCAGTTACATCATATTAAATTTAAGGATTTTTTCGAATAATGAGAGCTTACATAAAAAAAAACATTTATTTGTTATTTCATGATCTTATTTCCCCCTTGAACCTATGCCCAGTGGGTTAGGTGCCGCTAGAGCCGCGGAGGGGTGTAGGATGAGATATTTTTCGAAAATTTTTCGTTTTTTTAAACTTTTTTTAAACTTTTTTTAAAATATGTTTTATACTATTTTTATATTGTTTAAATAAACATTACGAGAAAAAAAAAAGTGTTATTTAATGGTTAAAAATATCACTTTTGTTATATATTAAATTAAAAATCCCAAGAAAATACATTTTTATCAAAATTTAAATCTAGTTTAACTATATTATTACCATCGTAAATATAACAATTTTTCTGTGGGGGTTAAATACGATTTTTATTTATTTATTTCCATATAAAAAAGTTAAATTTTTTCATAATATATATCTAATATAATTCAAAATATATTTTTATACATTATATGTTTCAGTGCTTACTTTTTTATCTAAAATTACTGCTTTCCTGTTGAATAGGATTCTTTGATAAACATTTCGCTATATCAGTCCTTACTGGAGTTGGTCCTGTATCCATGATGAATCGAGTTTCGCATTACTAAATTATTTTTTTTTTGTATTTTTACTCTATATACTTTTTTAAAAAATGAAATGTGTAGAAATCTTATTCTCTTAATAAGTGTAATGGATTTAAATCTGGTGTTTTTTTAAATATTTTTCGAATTTTGAGATTTTAAACTATCAATTTTATGGATAACGAAGTAATATATTCTTTTAAATTTTTTTTAATGGATCATCTTCGCAAAACTTCCGAACTCCTATTATATGTCTTTCCTTTTATCAAAAAAAAAAACTCCCAATTTCTTCCTTATCAGGTTAGCTGTAAGAGAATCGGATTATTATTCCATTTTTTGGCTCAAATTTATCAGCCAATAAACGCTTCTATCCTTTCAAATTTCACAAAACGTCTGAAAAATCTCAAAAATGTTAATTATCTTTGATTTAACTTAATTAAAAAAAGAATTTTTTTCTTTTCATAGCATAATTTAACTTATCTTAGCGATATGATTCATCCTTCAATTAATTTGTCAGATTTTTTTTTAAATTTTTTTTATGAAATAAAATCCACAAATCTATCTTCCCATAGCTATTTGTCAAACGTTTATGCGCTTTTATTCAGTTTTTTTGAATAAAATAAAAAAAAATCATAATAATTCAACCCTGATAAAAATATTGACCTGTTTAATAGAAAAAATCAATTATAAATCCAAAAAAAATAATTAAACACTAATCTTTTAGAATTTATAAATAATAGATTAACAATTCTACCCTAATTTTTCAAAAGTTTGCTGTTTTGCATACAAAAATGAATCAAAAAAGTTTTTTTTTTTTTGTAATTCTTTATGGATGTATAATTTTAAATTTAGGAATGAGCTTAGGCCAACTTCATTACCATTATTGGTATATTTATTTAAATTAAAACTTCATATTAATCTTTTTAATAGATTAATCCTATTTTTACAGCCCAATTTATAAATATTTGATACAAAAAAAACATTGAAATTGACAAATGAACCTGTAGTATCTATTTATCTTATAATATTATTATCCTATTTTACATATTCAGCTTTTAAAAATACACACCCTTAAAAAGATTAAGAAATTGTGGCTATCTTTAATTAAAATATATACGAATACAATATATCTTTAAGAAATATAAGCATAAGTAACTTAGCATTAAAATATTTATTAAATAAATAGATAAAATACAATTTTTAATTTCACTTTATTATTGATTTTTATTTTCAGACCGGTATATCCCCTTGAAATACTTCTATGGAGAATGATGATATATAAAACCCTAAACTTATTTTAAAGTAGTAAGAAATTTAAGAAAAAGATAATCGGACTAAGAAAAATTCTATTTTAGATAAATTTTGAAAGGAAATAGTTAGTTAAAAGCGGAAAATGTAATAATAAATCAAGATGTGTGAAAATTTTTATAAAATAAAATAATGATTTATTTATATTTCTACCTTAATCATTTTGTTATACCATTCGAAAAATTAGCTTCTAGATTTTTTTCAATAATTGTTATCATAAGAAATTAAGCCTAATAAATTTGAATATTTTTGTATAGTTATTAATACCTATAAAAATATTTGAGGAATTTTTATCACAGTAAAAGATTAATTCAAAAATATTTATTTTTACATTTTAATTTTCGTATTTATTCAAAAATATTTATATTTAAAAAAAACTTTAATTTAATCTGAAAAATGCACCCAATACATAAATTGAGAAAAACGATATTATTTGCGGATAACATATTTTTAAATTCAATTTTACATAATATATATGTCAGGCAACTTTGAAATTTTTTAAAAATAAAAAAAGACTTTTAAATATATTTACCTAAATGAGAAAATTTCCACAAAAATAATCCCTAGAATATTTTCATATACTTTAAGAATTTAAGCTTACCACATCACATAAGGCTATATACCCAGATTTTTATAATTTGAAAATTTCATTTTAAAATTTATTATTAAATCGAAACAATACTCTGTCAATAGTTATTTTTTCTCTTCATTCAGGGAAAATTATAATAAATAGCGTATATTTCAATGGTTTTTAACCGTAAATGTAAGAAAATTTTTTTTAGAAGGCTTACACAAAAAAACAACTTTTTATGAGAAATCTTTTTCTCAATTAGAAATTTTTATTTTAAATTGGTTTTTAAAATTGAAATAAATTTTGGCTGAAAAATTCCGGATTTAGTTTAGAGATTAAAGATAATTAATTTTAAGACTTTCCTTTTGAAAATTAGAAATGAAATGATTTCGTAAAACTATACTAAACATTTTATTTATTGTATGAAAAAATAATTCCATAATTTAAGATTTTTTAGAATTTTTTTAAAAAAAATCAATCAATCTAATTTACTATTAATATCTAATTTTAAATTTTAACTTGGCTTATATATTTATTTTTTAGATAATTTGGATCAAATTTTGATCTTTTGAGTTTATGTCATCTATTATAAAATACACCGTTTCAAAAAATGTATATCAAAATTTAATATTTTACTTACAATTTAAATTTGCAACTAATTTGCTTTGAATTATTGGTTTAACAAGAAAATTTTCCAACTTGAACCATGTTTATTTTTTTTAAATTTATCTCAAAAGATTAGAGAATAAATTTTTGGTTAAAACTTAAAATTGGAGCTTTGATTATTTAAAATTAAAAGAAAATTGATAATAAGTCTGGAAACCATACATCATACATACATTTAAATTATTAGTAATCTCTAAAAGAAATATTTTTTTTTTAAAATATATTAAAGTTAACTGGAGATAAGTAATTTATATTCTGAATAATATAATAGAACTTGAAAATCTAAAAATATTTTAAATTAGGAACCGACTGGAAATAAGATCAATATAAAATATTTTAATTGATAAATTTAGTAATTTAATGATAAATAAACGCCAAATCAAAAAATTATTTTATTTATTATATATTTAAAAATAAATAAAGCCTCTAGGTATTTATGGTATCATTGTGTTTAAAATAACCTTTTTGATGATCCTTCATTTTATAAGCATTAATAATATGCTAAGTAAATATTTTTTATTCAATCAAATTAAAAATTATTATCAAGAAAAAAAACTAGTCAAAAAGCTATAAGACTTTAAAACATACCTAAATTTTGGTTTTAGCTTTAAAAAAACTATAAATTTTCACTTTTATATTTCTAATATCTTACGAAATTCAGAATAAATAGAATAATACAAATGATTTTCATCTAAAAAATCCGCCAATTTTTTTAAAAAGTAAAGAAAAATATTTTTATCTAAGTAAATAAAAAATAAATATGCATTTGTCGTAGTTTTATTAATTCTTAAAGAAATTTTATTACCGGGTATAATTTTTTTTCGGGGGCTCCGATTTCCACTGAATGAACTCTAGAGTCAGTAATAATGTTTTTAAACTTGGCCTGGTTCTTGATACTCTTTTTTTTTGTTTCTACAAAGTTTTCCCTATTATAATTTGTAATAGAAAGCTTTAAAATTATAATACTGTATTTTTTTAATTTTTCAATTTTTTAATTTTTTTTGTTATTATGACTTAGTTTGTTATTTATTTATTTTTTAAGATAAAAAATATTAATTAAAAACTAAGTTAAAATTATTATATTATAACTGAAATTTAGTTTTAGAATCAAAAATTTAATATTTTCCTTATAAGTTGAAAATTTTAATTTGAGATTATTTCCAATTACTATTTATAATAAGTAGTTCTCTTCAAAATTCTTCCAGGATATTATTTTTCTTAATTTGATCATTATTTTTCTTATTTTTTCTTTTCCGAAAAAACCATTTTATTTTATACCTTTTTTTTCACCAATAAATCTATAGCGCAAGCCAATTATCATATTAATAATTTTTATCATTCGGTTTCCACTTCATTAATTATATTTAAAGCGTTGTCAACATAATCCTTTATTAGCTAATCCATCTCCTTCGTGTCCATCACTTATCTTTAAGTGATGACTTATTTTTTCTATACTATTCAATCTCTTTACCCCCAATGTATTTTTTATAAAGTACTACTCTTGTACTAAATCATAATTCGACAGTTACTCAAAGTGTAATCACAAATTCATATATGATGATCCTAACTTCTACACATATTTATAATATTTCTAGTCAGAAATATTTACTAAAAAATTTATCACTGGTTATAAAAATTTCAAATATAGATGTAATTTGTTTTTATTGGATGGATTTAGCAAAAACTTGGTATAAATATATTACTTTGATAGCCATTTAATTTATTGGATCATGTTATATAATATTTGTTCAATAAAAATTTCCAGGTATTATTAATTTATTTTTTATATTTGAGAAAAAAATTAAAAAATAACTTAAATAAAATATAAGATATAGAAAAATAACTAAAAAAATATCAAAAGTTGGTTAATAATTTATAAGATTTCAATTTTTATAAAATCACTAAAAAAAACCTTTAACCAAAACTCCGAAAATACTGGTAAAAATTGACATAAACAACAAAAAAAATTAAAAAAATTATTGCATTAAAAAATCGATGTTATTCTCATTAAATATTAATAATTAAAACTGTAAATGAGGAATTAATTTTTTTCCCTCAAAATAAATTATATATCATAACTATTATTTTTTTGATTTCATACATAACAATTACTATCAATAAACAATGATATAATTATAACCTGAATTTTTAGTGAATCGCAAATTTTTTTCTATTTAATAAAAAAGCAAATTGTTTGAAATTTGATTATAATTTTTTTAATTTGTTAATTATAATTTACTTTATTCTTTTCTTCTTTTTAGGTAAAGAAAAGATAATTTATATATTTAAAAAAATATAAATTTTAATAGCTTAAAACTTTTAACGATAAATACCTTAAAAATCAAAAGGGGTTTATTTTCAATAAAATTACAATTTTTTAAAGATTAGAGAAATATCGTCCAAATGATAAAAAAAGATCAATGAATTTATTGTATCCAATCTTCAGATTCTTTGATACAAATATTTCCAATAATGAGGTTGAAAAACACGTACACATTAAGGAATCATTCAAACGGCTCCAAATAGGACAAGATTTTTCTGAATATTATTCTATAAGAAATTAAATTACAAAGGCATAAGTTTCTGTGGAAAAAAACATGTTGAATAAAATTTTTACAGAATGTTTAAAACAATAATATATATCTTAAAATGAATATTTAGCAAATTAAAATATTTAAAAATAACCATTTTTTTCTATATTTCTATTTTAGCTTCTAAATAAAAACAAAAAAAACTTATACTTGTTCAATTGTGGTGGGATTACAGCTTTGGGATCATTAAATCGGGGAATTATAAAAAAATAGAAAGAAATGAGTACTGTTTATTTGAAAAAAAATAAATTATCTAGATAATATTGGACTATAAAGCCAAAATGAGGCTTCTTTTCGGATAAATATATAATCATATTATAGATGCAATAACCTAATATTTAAAAACACTTAGCACTTAGCACTTACAGTTAACTTTGTTAAATACAGAATAATTATATAAAAATAAAATGATTGTACCCGATATGTTTTCCAATAATCTAATCTTTGTAATGAAGTTTTTATTTATTGCCAAAAATATTAATAAATACGTTATAATCGATTATATCAGACAATATTTACTTATTTTTTTAAGCTAAAAAGTATTAAATTTTAAAGATACATTTAATAGAAGAATTGAAATATTGCAGAAATTTTTTTGGTGAAATTTTTTTAATATCATCGATTAATGACTCATTTATGAAGTGCTAAATTGAATATATATATACATATATATATTAATCATATACACAATTAAATAAAAAATAAACTAAATTTTTATCATTTTATCACTATTATTCTTTATTTTAATCATAAAATTTATTTTTATTTATATTATGTATATTCACACCTTAAAGAACGTTAAATTTAAATTTTTTTGTTTAAATTATTTATTCATTTGATGCAATTAATCTAAATGAATCAAAAAATTTATATTTATCCACCCTTAAACAACATGAAAATTTAATATTTTAAATATTTTGAATATTCAAAAATCATCTAGATGGTATCCTTATAATTCAAACTTTGATAATTAGGATAATAATTTTTATTCAAAATATTTTTACATTTTTCCTAATATATCGAGTATTTTTCGAATGATTTTCGAATACATGGCATTTCAAAAAAAATTCTGATTTTCAAATTTAGTTATTTTTTGGTTTTTTCTAGTTAGTGGTGATAATTTAATCTTATAATTAGTTTATTAGATAAACCAATATTATTTTTTTCATTATATAAATAATAAAGAATTATCACCCCATTTAATTTCAATTTCAGATCAAAGTTACAAAAAATTAAAAAAAATTAATATATTTCGGAAATAATAGTTCAAATTTTGATTTTTTTAGAAAAAAAAATTGATGATATTTGCCAGCCATGAGTATCCCTTATTGAATGTTTATTAAAATTAATGAAAATTTTTTTACAAAATTTTTTATCAATATATAAATATAATGTATGAATAAATTTAATAAATAATAATAAGCAAAAAAAGTATATTTATCAGAGTAAAACTTATATTTGATATTAAAATTTTTATATCTGATAGAAAAAAACCATAATTTTTGGATAAGAAAGACGAAAAAAATTTCGAGTATAAATAATAAGTAAAATATCCTAATTTGTGATAATATTGAGAAATTAAATTATTAATTAAACTTACTAACATTAATCAATTTATTTTTTTAAAAAAAAACCAATTTATATACATCAGAAGTGAGTAGATAAAAGTATAAAATTTAAAAATTTATCGCTACAAAAATATTAATTAAATTATCAACATTTATTTATAATTATTATTTATTAAAACAAAGAATATTTGAAAGTATTTAATATTCAAAACAATATAAAATTAAAAAAATCAATATAATATAACCCACTTGTATTTGAAATTGGCAATAAAAATCCTCCCGATACAACAAAAATACAGAAAAACCTAATTAAACGATTTTCATAGATTTTGACATGGTGATGCGTATTAAAAAATGTAGCCGAAATTCTGAAAACGCATCTAATTATAATAAAACATATTATGTGATAGTATTCATAAATAATTATTTTGTAATTTTAATAATTACTGCCTCAATAAATAAAAAGGAAATATGTTGAGTTGAATCATTCAGAAGACCAATTAATAAGTAAAAAAGATTACTTTTTTTTTTTTAAAAAAAAGAAAATTTTCTATTTTGGTATAAATAATCGCTTACTTATATATTTTTGAAATTGAGAGGTGTAATTGAAGGTGTAATCAGTACAAAATCATACAATAAATTTTATTGTTAAAAAATCATATACATATTGGGTCTAATAAGATATAACTTGTAATTATTGCATTTTTTAAAAAAATATCTATCATGCAAAGTATATAAAAGTCCATGGATAATATTAAAGGATCAATGAAAAAAAAAAGAATTTAGATTAGCTTTAAAATGATACTAATGAATTATTTCTGAACCAGAAACAATTAATTATGCATTAAACTGCACTAATCATTATACATTTTGAAAAAAATGCTTTAATTTCTTTTTATAAATATGGATCAAATCAAAAAAATGATAAAAGTCACAGAAATATAGTTAATTTTCATTTATTTGAGTTTAATAGATTTTTTTATGGGGTGATGATTTTTAATTACAAGTTTATTGATTATCACGTAAATATCGTTTCAATTTTATTAGTCAATATCGATATAAATATATTCAGGAAAATGTATGCTCATTATAAAATATTATAAGGTATATTATTTCATAATAAATAAAGATTTTTTCGATAATTTTTTTTTAAAAAAAAATAACAGTCTTAAAAGATTAATTTTTATTAAAATTTTGGCATAATATAAAAAATATGCGAACCTACATGCCAAACTTTATAAAAACTATCAATTAACTGGGGAAATGTTATTATATAAGTAAAATATGACAATTTTTTATTTTTTAAATTAAATTTCTTAATAACTTAAATTTACACTTCAAATTTAATAAAAATGAATTTTAAAACTAATTTTATTCAAAAAAGTGTCGATTATTTATTTAATTTATCATTCTTAATTTTAGTCATATTTTCTGAAAGTGTGTGAAGCAATAGTATATTATATTTATATTTAAAATGAAGAAAAACTGTATGAAAATTTTTTTTATTGATTTTTGGTCTGTATTTTACAAAATACTATTTTAATGTAAGTGAATGAAAAAATTAAATGAAATTTAATTTTCACATTAAAAAAAAACTTTTTAAAAGCATTTATATATAAAAATTTATAGAAAGTAAATAATGGATATTATTTTTTTATTAATAAATAATCAATCAATCAAATTTTTACTTGGTGCATTTTTAATCATAAATTGATATACTAAGATCTTAAAATCATTTAAACCCATTCCTTTTGAAAAAAGGAATTTTCGTTTTTTTTGTCTAAAGAAAAAAGATAAAATAATAATAGAAATTAATATAATAATGTTAATCACTTAACTAATAAAATAAGTCGCAAAATAAAAAAAATGAATTACATCTAGACAAATGATTATGATCCCTCTTTTAAAATAACTCAGTTTTTTTCGTAAAAAATTAATATGAATAAAAAATTTTATTAATAAAAGATAAAAAAAATAAGAAATACATCTATTTATCAATAAACAATATATATTTATATAAATTAAGTATCATTTTTTGAAAAAAAAAAAACTTAATTGACTTATATTTAGATATTTTTATAATAAAATTAAAACCATGGGTGAAAAAAATTTATTTCAAGAATAGAATCATAAATTATTTTTCCTTAATTCGCACTAAAGTTGCTGAAGATAAGATGTTGTAACCTAAGTCAATGATATTTCTATTTTTATAAATATATTTTGCCAGTACCAAATTTATTTCAATACAAAAAATTCTTTTCAATTAAATAAAAATTAAATTGTTAATCATCGCTTCAACATTTTTCGATGAAGAAAATAAATTTATAATTAGATACATATTTAATATTTTTTTTAATGTTATACAATTTGAGAAATTATTATGAATAACATAAATATATTATTAGGTTAAAAAGATTAAAAAATATAATTTTCAATAATTATTTTATAAATTTATACTTAATTCTTTTTTTTTGAAGGAAAAAGAATGAAAAAAAAAGAAGCATGAATTAATTCAAACTATTTTATTTAATACAAATTTATAAACAAAAAAAATTAATGGTTTTTATGAATATAAAATGTCTATTTTTGCTATTATAACAAAATTTGCGACAAAATCTCATTAGAAACTGGTTGAAAAAATAAATAAAAATATATGCTCAAATATTACAAGCATAATTTTGATTTTTTTTAATAGGAAATTTATTTCAGTTGCATTATTATTTTTTTTAATACGTCTAAGGTAAAGAAAATAAATAACAGTATATTTAACTATAAAATACGAATAAAAATGTATTTTCAAGATTAAAAATAGAATTAAAATAAGTGTTAAAATTTATCAACGAGTTACAAAGTATACTTCTGAAATTTTCCTTAGTTTTATGGTTGTTTTTTAGTTGAAATTTTATAAAACAGAATAAAAACTCTTTATAAATTTATTCATGTCTCTATTACTTAAATTTTATATAATATACCTCTATTTAATGAATGTAAAAATGTATTGTTTCATAATATTGAAACAAATAGACTGAATTTATGTAATCGAAAAAAAAATCGTTTATCCAAAATCTTAGATACTAATTAAAGATATAAAGCTGGAATTCAATTGATATATGGTTTTTTCTGTTTTTTTTAATAGATCTTCTAGTCATAAATTAATACACCTAAAACAAAAAAATTTCT
>LSSL01001153.1:8047-28279 GCA_001953115.1 Smittium mucronatum
TATTTATAAAGGTGATGGAATAGAAGGTTATTTTTTCATAAAAGTAGCTAAAAAAATCTAGTATTTGGGGGCAATATAGCCTCCATTCTTTTATATCTTAGTTTTTTATTGGTTTCTTAGATCCTTCAATCCAGTGTTTCAAATTCTTTATTTACTAAATTTACAAAAATGTAATTTTTGGTTTCGAAAATCAAGCCAACAGAAAGATGATTTTTAAGCTGAAATCAAAGACGGAATAGATATTGTACATGATAATTACACAAAAAGACCCACCGAGGATGAAAGAGCTAAATAAAATAAAACTTTTATTTGATTTGTAGTCTTTATTCTGACCCAATTCGGTGTTTAATCTCAAAAAAAACAAATATAAGACGGTAAAAATAAATTTGGCAAATACTTTTATTTTTTTGAGGGTTTTTTAATAAATTCGTTGGTGAAAATGGCTGGTGAAAATTAAATGCAACTGTTTTTTAGAGGATTTGCTGATTTTTCAACATTTAATCTTTTTTTTTCTCGAGATTCTGTCTTATTATTAACGTCAACCAATCTACTTATTTCTCCCTACTCATAATATTGATTTATAGTAAAACAACTTATCCTAATTCTGGTATGATTTGTTTATTTTCAATTTAACATATAATAAATCTATATTTATCTGTCTTATATTCTTTATTATTTAATAAAGCAATAGACTTCCATTTTTTTTTTTTTCGTCTTATAATAATGTATAATAATATTGAGATTTTTATATAATAAAAAAGTTATGCTATAATGTGCATTTAAAAATACTTATTATCTAGTAATTATAGAAATGAGTTATTTGTAACAATCTCGGATAGTTGCTTAATAATTTAATAACTTTAAATCTGAAATCGAGGCCTTAAATTATGCTAATATAAAAATCGATTTGATAAGATTTTATATTTTTCTTCTAAAATTTAAAATTCAATTTTTTTGAGAATTATTAAATTTTTCGAAAATTCAATGATAGTAACTGAATATAGAGATACTAACACTATCTCCCAAAAAATTCTAACTCTTAAGATTGTTAATTATAATTTTTTTACAGCCAATTTTAACTTTATTTTTATATAAAATTCATTTTTCCTCCACAATTTCAACATTCTTTGTTTTTAACACTAAAATATAATTAAGAAATTATTCATGAAATTAAATGATAAATAAACATTTTATTAGATTTAGTGAATTTATTGATTAAATTAAAACACGAGTAGCATCAAAATTGTTTAGATTCAGGAAAAATAGCACGTTATTGGTTGTTATGTATTCATGAATTAAAATTGATTTCAAAAATAATTAGATCATTATCAAAATTTAACCAAATATTAAAAAGAATAAATTATAAAATACAACAGTATTTTTATTTATAATCAAGAGTAAATTGGAGTCAAATAGTTTTTTTGAAAATCAAAAAATAATATATTTTTAAAATTACGTAAAATAAAATTAGTTTAGTTACAATTTATTAAATTTAAATCAGATAACTTAAAAAATTTCGACTTGATTTAATAAATGATACTAAAAAAATTCATAAGTTAAATGATGCAAATTAATTTGTCATTAATCACATAAATAGATTTTTTACTGCTTATTAGTGGATAAAGTAACTTAGTTTTTGTAAGTTTTAAATAGATTGAAAAATAATTTTATTTAAAAGAGATGTATATAATAAACCTTAATTTCTCATTATTTATTTAAAAAAAAACGAAAAAATTCAATGGATTTATCTATATTTTAATGTTATAATTTTTTTTAATGTTAGATTAAGGTCTATCTTGATCAAAGGAGAAAATTTATTTTTTTTGAAACTTATTTAGTCAATAAAACTTATTTTTTGATATGATAATTTCTTACAAAATTTTTATATTATTTTAATTCAAAATTCACACATGTGTAAATAAATCAATTTTTTCACCTACTCCAACACATAAATTATTTTTTGATTTTTAAAAACACCATTTGTTTCAAATTTGATTAATTTTTTTCGATTTTGCTGTTTATCCATAAATTTTTTTTTAAATTAAATCTTATTTCCAAATTAAATTCGAAAATATATAATCTTTTTCTAATCGATAATATAATTTATGATTTTCCTGTCATCAACACTCAAAAATAATTAATGAAATGTTCCTTTAATTCAGTTGAAATTTTTTATAGGAAATTTATTCTAAATTCGATGGATAATTTATAAATCCAATTTAAATAAATCGTTGAAAAATTGTATTCCAACTACCTTCACCCAATATAGTAGACCCATATCTGCAAACATTTGGCTTCAAGAAGACGTTGAATATATAAAAATAGAAGCTTAAGTGTTATTTATATGATGTTTTGAATCAGAAATATAGCCTTCCATGCAAAAGTAGATAATATTCTTATCCATGTTTAAGCATAATCAAAGTTTGTTTAGAATTTCCTTCAATGATGTTTCTTTCCATCCAAATAAATAATTTAATGAAGACATAGTTTTTTTTTTAATACTCAGATTGAGACTAAGCAGGTATGAACCTGCTGATGGTTTTATCCGCAGTTTTTTCAAACTTAATGAATTTAAATTAGATACGGCAAAAAATTTGTAAGATAAATTATTATACAGGCTTTTTTTAACAAATAATTATTTAAAAGCTTATATTTGATGTTTTAGGGAGGCAGTAAGATCCAAAATCTCATTTTTTCAATGATATGGAAGAAAATTTACAGCATTGAGCACAAAAAAAAAATGTTGGTGTAATTATCTATAGTTTTCAGGTACGAAATTCGCAAGTGGATTTTAAGTATATTTTTTTGATTTTAATATTGCTATAATAAAGCTTTTTTCGCCATTTTAATTATAATTAAATTTATTATTATCTATCTTGCACTTCAGACATTTAGAAACCGTTCAGGAATTGTTTTATAATTTTATAAAATTGGGAATCAAAGCTTTTAGTTTTGGTCACTTGCAATATTTATGCACTTTAGTAGAACTTAATTTGAAGAAAATGGTTTTTATTCCAAATTTAGCTTTGAATAATTCAACTATATTAGAATTACCTAATATTGTGACTACTTGATTTGATTCAAGAACTATATTTATTTTTCTATTATGAGTTCCAAAACCTCTTTTAATTTGAAGTATTTATTAAATAATAATTTTTTTTTGATAATTACATTTATGATCTAAATCTAAACTCAATAATTTCCTAAAAATATTTTTCGTCTGATCAAGAAATCCCGATAATCAAAAAAATTAAATATATATTTTATAGAAAAAACAATAAATGCCTGGATCTATAATGATGATTTTACAATTATATTTATAGAAAAATGTTAATATTATATCAAAAATATTAATAAATTTATTTCGAAGTATTTTTTAACGCGGAATTATGAAGTTTGATAAACTATAATATTAATTCACTTATTTTTTATTTTACTAATAAGTATATTAATGGGGATATAATCTAATAAATTTTATAATATCAAAGATTTCATAATATTCTTTTCCCTGTTCATAAAAAAATTAAAATTAAAGTTCTCCAAATAACGCAAGGAATATTGAACTGTTTTCATTTCACCTAACTATAATTTTGTGCAATTTTTGACCACTTGTAATAAAATATTAATACATAAACGTAAAATTGTGTATTTTGAGAAAACCAAAAATTTATACACCAAAAATTTTATTAATGATTAATAAAATTTGTTGATCCAGTAAGTGAAATTTTTAGCATGAAAATGATACTGAAACCGTTACAAATATATGTCATTATTTAAGTAAATCATTTCAATTGAGTCAATTGACAGCGGATAAGGAGCTAAAATAGTAAAATATTTAATTTGGATGATGTTTAATAGTATATATTATATTTATAAGTGTTTTATTATTAGTTTTGTTTGATATATAAATATTTTAAATTAATAATTGCAAAAATAGTCAAAATTTTGAAAATTTTTACAAGAATAGTCAAATAAATTACATTGATTTCCAATTTAGCATATAAACTCGAATCTAGTCTTGATTGATAAAATTAAGAATGTTCATAGCAAAAAAATATAAGACTTAATCTTATCTTTATCGTTAATTAGCCTAAAATATAATGTGAGATAAATATACACCTTTTACCTAAATTGTGATCAAATTTTTGACAATTTTTTTTTAAATTCTATGATAATATAAATCTTATGTAAATTTATTTTTTCAATTTTTATTTTGAATAATTTTTCCTTTTAATATCTATCTAATTAGCGTTATTTTTTCTTCTAATCATGTATATATTTTACTGAAAATACCAGAATAATAACACTGCTAATGGAAATTTTACTTACTAAATCAAAAAAATATTCTTTTCGAATAAATTATGAATTCATAACTATGAAATTAATAATGATATAAGCTGTTAATATTTACCCTAATTAGTAAGAGATCTTCATTTTAATTTTGTATTTTTGACTCTCTTGTAATAAAAGTTTATTTCTTAGATATGGTTTTTCTCTGTGTGATTATATTTCCTTATTAATATGGTTGGAGTTTAATTTTTTTTTTTTTAAATTTGTAACTTTAATCAAATATCCATTTATAAATCGATGAAATCATATAAAATTTGTTTTTTGATAAATATTAAAAGAACGATATTGTTTTTTAAAAAATAGATAGTTTTCACTTTATCCATTCTTAATGACTATTTTTTAAAAGCAACTGAAATATGGGGTTTTTTATGAGTTTTTCAATTTATTATATTAAAAATCGTAAGAGAAAAATAAAAGTTGTGTATATTAAGTGTAAATTTTACAATTTGGATGATAATTCGACTTTTAAAGTAATAATAAGATCTAATTATGAAAGTTATATTTGTAGAGGTGTTTAAATAGGTATACTTATGAAAATTTGGCATTATTTTATTAAAAATATCAACTTAGATGGTGTAATATTGTGAGATTGAATTGGGCCTCATTATAGTTATAAATATTATGTTAAGTGAGTAATTTGTGGATAATTATTATCTGTACCTGGGGAATTTAAATCTTTAAAATATGAGAGAAAATAATAATCTTTTATCATTAAAAGCCAACCTCTATGTGTTAATAAATGGTTGTTGATTTTTGATATAAGAAAAAATATTTTTTAGAAATAAATGTATTTTTTTAAAAAATACCATTAGTATTCAAATATTTTTTATCGAAAATTTTAATAAAATTTAGGGAAAAAGTGGATATTTTTCTCACATTATTACTTGGTACGATGAATAATAAAGATGAAAAAAAGTCTTGAATTTTTCCCCTATGAGAATAATAAATTTTATAAATCAAGATTTTGCTCATTATATTTGCTAAATTGGAAATCCGGATAACTTAATATAATGTTTTTTCTATTGTTTTAAAAATTTGGAAATTTTTGCAATTTTAACATTTTTTAATAACAACATTTTTTGATTTTTTTGTCGAAAATGAAAGGATTAGCAACCCATTCAGTTGATTAATTGTCAGTTAATTTATAATTTTTTTCATATTTCTTTTATCATTGTTATAAATTCTTTACGTATAATTTATTATATATACTATTTCTACACAAATTTATTTCCTTCCCACTTATTTACATCCTATATTACTTTCAAATCAATAATAAGACTTAAATTCTTATCAGTTTTCACAAAATATCATATCCTATCAAATTTTAATCAGAAAAGCTCAGAATTTACCAAAAATAAAGTTTGGTTATATCTTATTTTTAATAACTCCAACTTAATTTTAATATCATTATTCTAAAACTAGAATAAGCCCTATATCAACTTCCCCTAGTAAAATTAACCACAAACCCAACATTACTTATATTATAATAAGTCCCATTTATAAAATTTTATATCAACATTGTTCCCTTACGCAAAATTTAAACCAAAAATTTACTATTATTATAACTTTGAAATCTGTCCTAATACCCATCTTTTAGATTTAAAATCGTTTATCTTACAAATATATAAAACCTAATTTTAGTTTTATTATTTTTCGATTATGCCTAAAAAAAAAACAGACATCAAAAGTGTTTATTGAAACCAGCTCCTTTTAAACAATAAATCTTTACGGGGTTATAAAAATTAAATTTTAAACCCATATGAAGCACTGAAATTTACCTGAATGTCAGAAATAATGTATTCATAAATAATCAAATCTGTAACCAATTGATATTAATTATTTTTCAGGTTATTAGTGCAATTTTTTTACTAAAAATTTATAGGTTGTCGGTGTGATAACAGCGTAATTTTCTCTGAAAAAAAATTAGTATTTCAAATTTCAAATGCTTATAACACAACTTTAATAAATTCTGATTGCTCAAAATAATAGTGGATTTATAAATTTTTTTTAAAAAATTAAAAACCTAATATCTTTTGGATACAAATTTTTAGTATAAAATTTATTCAAACAATAAATTAATTAGAACTAAACCCAAGTAATAATATTACACAAATTAAATAAATTTAGATATATTTTATCTATTTATAGCTTCAATATATTATATATATGAAAATTATTAGAATTTTAGAATTTTTTGTATATAAAAACTCATTATATATTCATTTTAACAAATAATCAAAAAATTTTTTACCCTAGATATAAATTTGTTCATAACTGGTGATAAAAGCTTTTAACAGAATAATAAAATAAAGGAGTCTCAAATTAAGTTGCTCTAGATTTTCACATTAATAATTTATCAAAAATTTTAGGGTTTAAATTTGTTATAAGAAAGAAAATTTAATCGAAAAAGATATTTAATCTGTGTTTTTTGAATTTTAATCCTAAAAATCACTTTCGAAGTATATTAACTTTCGTTTTTTGTATTTTCATTAGAGCAAATTCTAATTTTATGACCCTGGCTCCCATATTATCCACATTTTTTTGTGAATATCAATAAATTCAAAATATTGCGGTTTCATTTTAGCTGACAATAATTTATCTCTTTTATTATTTTTCGACACTACCCTTGGGATTTAACCTATCAGAAGATTAGAAATTAGGGATCTTATACTCAAATATCTCAAAAATTTTAAGATATAATAAAATAGATAATTTTTAGCCCAGTTTTTGTTTAAAAAAGATTACTCAAAAAATGTTTAAATTTGAATTATATTGGGATTAGGAAATATAGATCAAAATTTCTAACAGTATTTAGTTAGTTGAAAATTTCAAAATCATTAATTTCAAATCGAAATATTATTGATGCTATTTTGCTTTATTTTTCTATTATTTGTATTCACATTAAACTCATATTTTAATTAATAGTAATTTTGGAATTTTTTATTATATTATCCTAAGAATCCTTTGAGTAATTAAAATATTTTTCTTTTCTTTTTCATAAATTATAAAAAGATATTTTATATAAAATATTTCTGAAAAATATTCTATAAAGAAAAATAGGGCTTTTTTTTGGATCAGATTGATCTCTTAAATCTTTTTAGTAGTAGTTTTTTTCGACGCAAAAATTAATTTGTTTAAAAGATTTTAAAAGAATCCAGTTGAAACTTTTAGAAATTTTTTAAGCCCCCAAATTCGAATTAATTTTAGATGTAATTTTATTTATATGATGCATATACAGGTCAATCCATATCATGTATAATTTTGCTAATTAGGAATAATGCTCTATCAATTTATTTTTTAAACCATTTTGAGCTGATACTCATAAATTTAACTCAACTATTTATCTTAAATAGTAAATATAACTTTTAAAATTTATCAATTTATACCAAAAATAGGATTTTTTCTTACTCGGAATAATTAAAATTCTGCATTTTTTTATTAAACATAAGCACAAAATATTTAAACTTTGAATGAATAAAATTTCTAGATCGTCAATCAATTTTTTTTTAAAAAATTTAGGTTCGCTTATTTTGATTTTTAATAATTAAATCCTTTATTAGTCCTTTGAAAGCCCAATTGTAAGAATTAAATGTTTTGGTTTTCATAAAGAAAAAGCACTAGCAAAAATATTTTTACTTTCCAGAAATCTTGGTAAACTTAATAATTAGCACATTAAACACTGTTTTTAATTGTGAGGACAATTTAAAAATATTTTTAATTTTATATGGAGATCTCGAAACCTTTTTTAATTATCGAGAATGGCTCATGAAATTTCTCGATTTTTTCCATTTTCCATTTTCCAATTAGTAAATACAAAATTTCATTTTATATACCAAAAAGTGTTTTTATAAAAGTTTTAATAACTGATATTTCTATTTTTTTGCATTTATAATAAATATATTAATTTGATAAAGCAAATTATCGATATTTTATTCGGATATTAGTTAAAATTTCACTTTGGGCTATCCCTAGATCATGAAATTATAATATCATGTATTTTTGATTTTTTTTCATAAATCTGATGTTGTAAAAATATATTTCTTCAATGATTTTCTCGTGATCATGTTATTTGTTTGAGATATTATAAATTCCGTTATTTCTTTATTTATATTACTTTAAGCATAAACTGGAATTTTTTTGTTCTCTTGATCCAATTTTTTTCTCATGATTATTTCAGTTGGAATTATTAGATAGCTATAAGTATTTTTACAAAATATATAAACCAGATATTAATTTGGATTTTTAATTTGGATAAAAGGATTTTATTAATAATTATATATATCTATAAATTTGAATTTTATTGGATTAATTCAACAAAAATCTGCGCATTTAACTTTTTTCTAATGAAAATATGTCATTTTAAAGGTCACGAAAAAAAAATAATTTTATTTTTTTTATTATGTAAAAATTTTACATATGAGGACCGACTAATTTATTATCAATGCGGAAATCAAATCATTATATTATATTATATCATATTTCAATATCAGAATGTCTTATGAACGAATATAAAAGCGGTAAAGCTATTGGAAATTATTGGTTGGATGGTGATAAAGTTGTGTTGGGGTATTTTAAAAAATATCAGATTCTAAAAAGGAACCACATGAGAATAAGATGTGCATTAAGTCTTTAAAAAACAAAATTCCGTGGTTATAATGACAAAAAAACATTCTAATAAAAAAATAAATAAACTTAGCAGACCATTGATATATATATTTTTTGAAAAATTCAAATTTTCGTATAATGATCAAATGACTGATATAAATCAAATTTATTAATTTTTATCGGTTAACCTTTAAATTTTTATAAATATTTGTTTTTTGAATTTTTTTATTATATAAATTTTTTATTAATCCTAAATAGTGCATTGTTTCTTTTTTGAGCACAACGTTGAGACTTAAGAATATCAAAAGTGCTAATATATATATATATATATATATATATAATGATTTTTTTAATACTGCAAAAAGGAAAATTCAACTTTTCATCAATGTAGAATCAGTTTGATTGAATTGATAATTATTTTTTGAAATTTTTTTAAAAATTTTAGTGATAGCATTATTCAAACTGGTTTTTATTTATTTTTTAAGTGATCTTTTTGAAAAAAAGTGATGTATTTTAGCAATTAAATAGTTTTATTTAAAGATAAAACGTGTGTAATAATTTTTTAAGTTTTTTTTGAAAAAATGGTGAATTTTAGAATTTCGGATATATGTATATTGTCATTTGCCATAATCAATAATTCAAACGAATAAAAATTTACTAATAAAAATTTAATTTTTTACAAGAAAATGATTAAATTCTATAACATAAATTATGATATGACAAAGAATCCGTCAATATTGCCAGTAGTACTAATATTTTTGTCGGCTGAAGTTCAACTAAAATGGAAAATATCTATATTTTAAATTTGCAGCTTTCAAAAAATTAAAAAATTCATGTTAGATTTAAATTATTAATGCAATGGTTTCGTTCATTTGAGTAAAGAATCTAAAAGATTAATTTTAAAATTTATACAAAAAAAAATGATTATCCCCCTAAATTTGTCATTCAAAATAATTTTTTAAATTTAAATTAATCATATTTTAAAATTTTTTTATAGGAACGATCTTTTTCATGCATCAGATTTTTACTCCTTGTTTATAATAAAATTTATTTTCATCCAATCCACATTTGAAATTATTCTAATTACTCCAAAATTAATAAATAAGAATTATTTGGTCTTTTAGTTTAAGAATCGAGAAAACAAATTTTCAAAGCCTTTATTAAATGTAAATTCATCATAAAAGCTAATTTACTTTTTTTTAAATCAATTGGTTTCTTTGTAGTTGAAAAAAAATTTTGAAAATTTTGAAAAATAAATAGAGTAAAATTTAGAGAAAAACTTTCACTTTGTGAAGTAGGATGTTATTAAATCGAGTAAAATCAAATTTAGGATTAAAAATATTTATTTGTTGTATATTTTTTGGATATATTAAAAATTATGTGTGAAAAGATAAAATTTTCCATATAATTTATGTATAAATCGTCATTAAGAAAGCCTGATATTAGAGTTAGTTAAATTAAAAATACCTTGAATCTAATGATCTAAAAAATGTTATATGGTGTATTTAAAGTTATATACTTTATTTAAACTTGTAAAGAGGTGGAAGGGATCAAAAATTTATCCTTATTCTCTTTTTTCCGTTTAATTTTGATATTTGTCATAAAAAAAATATAAAAAATAAATGTAATAAAACCTGGAGTATAAAAAAACTCTTGGATATATTTTTGGATTTATTTTAAAGAAATTATTACGGATATCTAACAATTAATTTTTAATTGGTTTATAAAATATTTTATATATTAAAATGGATAAGTTCTTTGCAGATTTAAAACAAATGAATGATCCATTTATATAATTTCTATTAAGAAAAACATTTTCGGGAATATTTAAAAAAAAACCAATTAATTTAATAAATGTATGAAGTGCTTTTTATGCATAAATATTGATTTGATTATGACAATATTATTTATTCTTATAATAAAACCACATTAAAATAATTAAATACGGTTTGAAACAATAAAATATAATATTATATTTAAAGGGATTAATTTAAATTCCAATTATTGAATATTTTTTCTGAATAGAACGAAAAAATAGTACTGAAAATTTTACAACTATACTTTATGATACCTCCAAATCAGTTTTAATGATAATTTTATTCATCCCCAGAATTAGAACTTAAAATATTACAAAACAACTAATAATATTATGGACAATAATTAATGTTTTTTATATCCAGATAGGTATTAAATTAGTTTTTATTTATAGTTAAAACATTTAAAATTTTCATTAGATCCAAAAAGATAGTTAAATATTTTTAGTAATAAATAAGAAAAGCATAACATTTTTCGTATTTTCCAAAAAAGAATCACTAATGAAAATTGTTTATTTGAATAATTGTATACATTTTAATACCTTTGATGATATAAGATTTTTTTCGAAGGTAAAAAATATTTTGAATTGCGCGTTTAAAAAATAAATATGAAGTTTTTGATTGTTTTTTATAGTCTCGAGCTTATATTTCGAAATTTTCGTTAGTAAAAAAAAGAAAAATCTATCTATTGTCTGACCTTACAAATTCAATCATGAATATGTTCAAATGGAATATTTTTTTTTACTTTTATAATTTATGGAAATAAAAATAAATATTATTCCGATAAAATATATATTTTTCAAAGATTAGAGAAATAAAATCATACAAAAAAAATTTAATTTTTTTTTGTCGTATTAGTATATTTTCGACAAAAAATATATACATCATGCGAGTTGAATGATGCTTATACATACAATAAATTTTTATATGATCTAAAAACGACAACTTATTTCCGAGTATTGCTTTATAAAAAATTTAATAAAAAATTTAAAGGCTTTTAGAAACTAGAAATGATATTTAGAACAAAATTTCATAAATATTTTACAATTGAGCACATCTGCTCAAAAAAAAGATTTAATACAATAAACGGGCTTTAAAGAAAATAAAAATAGAATTAAAAATATTTTAAATTAAAATTCCATAATGATAATCTTCTGAATTAATGTTATTTGACGGATATACTAAATTTTTATGTTTATTTTCCCAAATCGGGTTGTTATGATAAATGGGGTATATCCCAATATGATTTATTAAATAAAATAACACGGATTTATCAGTATAAAATCTTTTATATTATTATATGAAACTAAAAAAATACTATGTCTAAAAAGTATATTTTTTTTAAAAATGTATTTACATAAACACGTATTTGAATCATAATATAATATTAATCAATAAACTAAAAGCGCAAAAAGCTGGTTTATTTCAATTTTATGAATTTTTGGCAAATAAAAAAAAATTAACAAATATTATAGAGTGAAAATATTTGATTTTACATTAAAAAAAAGGATATAAACCTTTTTTTTTTTTTTTTTCTACATATGTTGAAAGAATGGGATTTTATAAACAAATATTTATTTGTATCAATAAAACGACTTATTGAAATAAACGAATATTTATCAATACAACATGATTTGTTCAATTTAAATGAATAACCTATATATACTCTTCTTAGTTAATAATTTGGCGTTGATTTCAATTCTTTTAATTTGACGTAATATAATAAAATTGATAAAAATATATCGATTTCATTGAAATATATTAATAATATATTAAATTTAAATCAGTGGTATAACCCTTAATATAAAAAAAATTTAAATTTAAATTTTTTTCACAACTTATATAATTTTTTTTTTCATTAGCGCCTAAACTTAAAATTTAGACAATTATGACTTTTTAGACATATTTATTCCCTTCTTTAAATAATTCTAGACTAAAAAGGTAAATATAAATTATATATAAACAAACTAAAGAAAGATCATTAATTAATATTTAAAAAAATTTAGTTAATTTTTAACTCATTGAGAATAAAATGATATCGAAATTAATAATTCAATTATAAAAAATGAAACATTTAGTCTAATCGTATTTTTAAAGTCTATATTTCAAAACAATACTTTTCTCATTTTTAATGTTATCAAAAAATTAATAAAATAATATGCTAACAAATATTTAGTAATAATACTGAGATAAGTAGATATTTCATAAAAAAGAGGTTTTTCACAATTTTTTTACAGGAATTTTTAAACAGCTATAATTGTAAATAATTATAAATTTTATTAACGGGTTTATACATGCATTATAATAATTACAATTTTTTTTGGTAAAGAAATAATATTTAAAGTAAACATAAAATTATTTAATAAGAGAGCTTAACATTTATAATTAATTTTTATTGAAAAAATCATGTTGTATTGATAAATATTCGTTTATTTCATTAAGTCGTTTTATTGATACAAATAAATATTTGTTTATAAAATCCTATTCTTTCAACATATGTAGAAAAAAAAAAAAAAAAAGGTTTATATCCTTTTTTTTAATGTAAAATCAAATATTTTCACTATATAATATTTGTTAACTTTTTTTATTTTTATTTTATTTGTCAAAAATTCATAAAATTGAAATAAACTCACTTATTGCGCTGATAGATTAATATAACATAAATTAATACAATAGATTATCTACTTTTTCTTTTCTGCTAATTTTAATTTTTTTTGTTTAAAAATATTTAAAATTACAAGATTTATTAACTAATATCAATCTTATTAAATTTTTAGGATTGACGTTAAATGTTTAAAATAATGAAGAGTTAGGGCTAGTATCTCAAAACGAAGGAAGAAAAAAATAGAAAAAAACTCAAGTTTGATAGATGTTTCATTATTATCTTTAATTCATATTAGATCTTAATAATTATTGAAATGTATTGATAAATACTTTCAACTTTACAAAAATAAAAAATTCGAATTTGTGAATTTAGATGATCCAAATAACAAAAGTTTATTCTTAAAAAAGTCAGTAATCCTTTTTGAAACAACTGTTTTAAATTAATAAACATGAGTTTATTTCAATTAATACGTTATATTGGGATGTATAATTTTTTTTTCGAAACAAACCGATTTGAGAAAATAAACCTAAAAATTTAGTATCAAAACTATATAACTTACATGGATGATTCTTAACAAATCAGTCGTTTCAATTTAAAAAGTTTTTCATATCCTATTTAATAGGTTAATAAAGCAACTAAGCTCTTTGATTGAAATAAAGACTTTTTGTTGGATATCATCTAAATTAAAAATAATAAAATTCTGAATTTAAAATTTTTTAAAAAGTGATTTGATATTTGGATATATTATAGAAATTTTAAAAAAAGAGAAAAAATATTTACTTTTGGTTAAACATGTTTAATTGGAAGGCTCTCAATCATTTAAAATTTTTCTTTAATTATAAATAAATGCGAATTCTTTAATTTAATGACATTTATCCTAGTTAAGAATTAATTAAAATTTGCCAAAATTTGAATCAATATAACAAAAAAACTCCTGCTATAGTCAGATTTTACATTATAATTACCAGATTTTAAAATTATGCCATTTTTCTGACTATTGGAGCCAATTATATTAAAATTTTGATTTTTTTCCTACACAATTTTATTTAATCATTATAGCAAATTTTGACTAAATATATACGAGTCTATTCGAATAATATCAATTAATTTTTTTTCGCTTTTATTACTTTGGCATTAAAAATATCCTTAACTAACACTTTAAACAAAGATAACTTAAACACAAACAAAATATTAAATTTCATGAATATTTTATAAGTTTTTATTTGGTATGGGAAATATAATCAAGTAAAAAAATGTTATAAATTGAGTCTCATATCTCGATTTTTATTTTTGACCCCTTTAATTTTATATTTGAAATTAAAATCAACTGTCTATGATAAAAAATGATTTTAAATCTTATTTCTAATAATTATTGAAGCGGTTTAATAAATATGCAAATTTTAAAATTCTTGAGCTGAAGCTATAATTTTAAAAATTTTGTTGTAATTTGGAAAAAAATTTATTTATCAATATAAAGATATTATATTGACACAAATTTTTAGAAATAGAGATATTATTTTCAACTAGGAAAAAACTCATTAAATTTAATAATTCGTATTTATTTGAAAATAAAGAACTTTTTTAAATTATTGAGAGTTTGTGATGTGTTTATATTATAAAGTTCATAAACGTATTTAATATTATAAAATTATACTTATTTATGCATACTGATAGACAATACAAATAAAGTTGAACGGAGAATAATCCCCTTAATATAAAATACGTCAAAATAATGCATTCAATATAAATATTTCAATTTGCTCCAATAAATTGAAATGAAAAAACATTTAATAAATACAATCCTCAATTGGTGATAAAAATAACATACTTCACACACAATCATTTAACATTGAATTTTTTTTTTTTTGTATCACGGAATTTTATTGTAAGATATCTTCATTAAAAACTATACTAAAAAGATATGAAAAAAAGAAAAAGTCTTATAGAAAAAACTATTAGCCTAACTACAATAAGCTCCTCTGCCTGACTACCGGCTGCGTGCCTACGGGAAAAGAGTCCAATCTACCAACCGAAAGACCCCCCCTGGCATTGCTTCAAGTAGGCTGGATGACTGAGGTTACATGCAGTCAAGAATTAAGCTCTTTGTAAATGAACGATAGTTCATTGAAGCTACTGAGCTCCTAGTCAGAGCCTACTTTTAACAGGATTAATAAAATTAGGCTCCTACCCAAACGTGGGTTTGATCAGCATGGATTTCCTACAAATAGCTGTTAGACGCTGAGATCTGTTTGGCTATCGAATGCTGGGCTTTTGCAAGATACTTTGTCTCAGCTGTGCTAAACGATCGGTTCCTCCTGTTTCGATATTGTCCTCCTGGAATCACTGTCCTCTGAATCGTCGATCGCTGTCTCAACTACTCCCAACCAAGAATAGCACAACGCTGTGTGAAATTTTAGTTTAGTGTACATTTAAAAGTACACTATTAAGCTCCTAAACCACGGCAAGGTATTTCACTCTTAGGAGTCATTTAACATTGAAGAAACTCAAATAGCTCAGACAGCATGAATGAAAATGGTATAAAATGTGAAACATTTTAATTATAAATTTAAAAGAAGAATATTTTTACAATACTTTTCTTTGACTTAGTTTACTCTCTAAACTAAATAAATTCTTATATTGAAACAAATCGCCAAATATATTTACAAAATTATAAATTCTTATCTTGGTTTAAGACACTTTATCTTCCGCATAAGGATAAATTAATTGGGTTTTCCAATTAAACACGTTTAACCCAAAGTAAATACATTTTCTCAATTTATAAATTTGCATGTATATATATCCAATTATTAACTACTTTTTAAAACTATATAAATTCATCATTTTACTTTGTTTAATTTAGATGATGTCCAATAAAAAACCTTTAATTTATATAAAGACCTGAATTGCTTTAATGGCCTAATATTTTATTTTATTTATGTTAAGATCTTTTTTATTCTTATAAATAACCAAATAAAACGAATAATGATTGAGAAATATCTGTAGTATGAATTTTTAGCTGCAATATTGTAAATATTACATGGCCATTGAAAAAATTATACTATTAATAGAATTTTCCTATAAGAGATTCTAGAAAATAGCATCTTTATAAAAAATGATCTCCCATAACCAGAATAATACCATTACATATTATTAATTGATAATATCTTTTTTTTATGAATTTTTTTTGACTTTCATGAATTCCAATTCATTGAAATAAATAAATCATTTCACTGGTTGCATAACAAATACTATATAGTGAAAAAAAATAATTAATACATGAAAAAAAAAAATTACCTAGGAGGATAATGGAAAAATAAAGTATTATGGATGTGATAAAATCATAACGATGTTTGTATAATATATATATATAAATGGTGTCAAACATATTCAGAGAAAAGAACACGACTATTTACAAGTAAATACTTTTTCATTTCTACTATTTATAATTCATTTTGAAAAATTTACCAGATTTTCAAGTTATAGGTGGTATAATTTTATTACCCAAATTCTTTACAGACAGAGATTTTTTTTATTTTTGGAAGAACTAAAAATTCTAATTTTACCAATAAAAGGTAGATCGCATAGTTTCGACTTTTAATAAATTGTATCTAAATAAAATTTTCTTTCATACAAGATATCTGATAAAAAAACTATAATAATTTTGTATAAACCGAGAACCTTATATAAACTTGATATTAATCATAAGAAAAAAAGTATCAGGTATTTTTTTTTTCAATGATTTTCCGTTTATTACGCAACCTCACAAAAAATATCATTGTATACTGCACCGATGGAAAGTTTTCACCACTTTCATGGATGAAATGGCTTAACTCACACCTACCATTCTTTCCAACTCCTAAACTCGAATTTATCTGCAAATTTAAAATTATTCTGCTGTTGATGTCTATCTTTTCGCTCGTGATTATGATTATAATTGGCACCTCTTATTTAAAGTATCCAAAAAATGTTTTTAATGAAAATTATCCAATTAAAAAAGATTTAATGGGAAAAGAAATTATCGATACGCTCATAATCGAAGGCACCAGGAAGGTTAAAGACGAAGTACTGGGACAAATATATTTTTATGATTACGAAACTCGAAGGAATTTTATCAAACTTCCAGAAAAATTCTATGTTCCAGGAAGAATTATTGATTTATATTACCAGTATCAAATAATTGTTCCCATTTCGAAACGAGAAAGCATTACATTTTTGAAAAACTTTTATTCTGATTTAAACGTTAAGGTTTACTGCGATGTTGATGACTACAGAGATGGTTGTGATATAAGGTCTGATAAGTCCTACAAATATCATCAGCTATCATATAAGACGTTCGATATGTTCAACTACGTTTGTAAAAACTTTGAAGATTTCAAAATATATGCCAAAATGGATTTTGATGCTTACATCGACAAAAATTATGTCTATGGTGTTTTAAAGTTCATTTCAGACAATTCTGAAAGGATGATCTATTATGGGAATCCTATCCTAAGAAACGGAAAGGTTTTTAATGGCGGCAATTTTTACGCGATTAGTGGGTCTTTGTTCCGTGATTACTGCTCTTGCAAAATCCATCCCCCCAAAAAACCCAATGAAGATGAATGGTTTGGTGAAGTTCTAAACAACTGTTTCTATTCAAAGAATTATATAAATGAAACTCTTATCTACATGAAAAATGATATGACAAAAATATTACATAAGCATTATACTGATGATGGAGTAGATATCAAACTAGGAAGATGGGTTAAAAAGGAATAACTTCAGATCATTGTTATTAAAATAATGCCCTCAAGGTATCGAGCTGTTAGAGCGGCAAAGGGGAGTTGGGAAAAAAAAATTTAATGAAAAAATAATACTTTTATTAATTTTTTTAAATTGGTTGTTAGAAAATTTTATTAGCTTTAAAGTAAGTTTCCTGAAAAAAAAAGTAAAAGGAATGGCTTCTTTTTCCATGATTCTAAAAAGACGTCACTGCTTCCCTCGTTTTCTAGATGATCCTTTTTGCCATCACCAACAAACTTTTACGAAATTTCTTTACCAAACCCTCCACAGAATATTTAGTTTTTATTAATATTTACATACAATTTATCGTTGTTTATCCATACGTTTTATTATTATTATTATTTTACAAAAGCCGTTGTAAAAATTTACAGTTGAAACAGAGCCTTTGTAGAAGCTAGATGGAAGGGTAGGTGAAGCTTCTCGACATTTTATAGAAAAAATTCACTTCTTTATCTTTTTCTACATTTTTTAAAATATGTTTTTTGAAACTGTAAAATATTTCAAAAAAATTAAGTGAAAAAAATAATCTCATCAGAAAAATAAAAAATAAGGCTGTATAATTATGAGTAAATTTCAACAACAGACCGATATTAAGAAGTAATTGCAAAAATAAATAACTTTAAAAGTATTTAAAAAGATAGATAAACTTTTTAAATGATCTGCCTCTCTGAAGAATGTAAATGAACTATTTTTTTATCAATTAAACGTATAGTTAATATTTAAACATCAATGTAGCCAAATTAACAGAAGATTAAATTAGAGCTTCGGATTAATTATCACAAAATACTCATATATCTCTAGATCTGAGAGATTAAAAATGGTGGGATGATAATTAATAGCTGGTATATTAAAAAGGAAAAATATGTCGCTATTAGATATAACGAGACTATTAAAAATACAGTTTTATAAAAAATTTCCCGGCTTAAAATGTGAGAATATGTAAAGAATAGAGCATTTTGAAGAAAAGTAAGAAGGATATAGAGTGAAGTAGATAATTTTATAAACTTTAATAGATATAGAAAAACAGGATTTTAAGCCCAATACTACTTCTATTAATTCATAGAATAATTTTTGAAAAAAATCGGATTAAGCATTTTTATTTCTTCATCAAAATTTTCTGACTTTTATGAAAAGCATGATTTATACACAATATTTTTTAATTTTTCTACTTAAAAAGAATCCAAAAATTGCAAAATAATACTAATTTATATGAAATCATCATTATAAAAATATACAATATTTTAAATGTATTGAAAATATGCTTGAGGGAATCATTTTTTTAAATCAACCCATAACTATTTTTTTAGCTCAATTAGAATTTTCACATAGTAGATAATTTTTTTTTTTGTTTATTCCATTTGGTTTTACAATCGGTGCATACCTCCAATATTCATTTAAAAAAAAAAAAATTGTGAAGATTTAAAACAACCTTTTTTATAAATAATAATAATTTCGTATAATAAATAAAGGTAAAAGCTCAGGGTAAAGCGCAATAATGAAATTATTTTATTTTAAATTATAAAGTATTCCATTTAAAGAGCTTTTGGTAATATCTAGTGCTTTGCAGTTATTTTTTTATGATCATTTTTCAATAGATTTAAATATCTTTTATTTCAATCGCAAAACTTTTTCTTTTAATTTTAAATGATAAAATATCCTTCTTAACTACTCATTTGTATGGATAGCCTTAATTGAGTATTTTAAAGACTAAAAATATTATATAATATTCAAACCTTTAATTTATTAACGGGGGTTCTTTATAAAACTGAATTTTAATGGCTTCTTTATATCTAATAGTGAAATATTTTTCCTTTGTACTATATCAGCTATTAATTATCAAACCACATCTTATTATTTCTCAGATCCAATATTTTATTCTTCCTTTGAAATTGGGTATCCAAAGCTCCAGTTGAAGCTTCCATTAATTCGGTTGATTTTTTTTTTTGTATCACAGAATTTTATTGAAAGATATCTTCATTAAAAACTATGCTAAAAAAGCATCAAAAAAAGAAAAAATCGAATAATAAAGATTATCACCCTGATTACAATAAGCCCCTCTGCCGGACTACCGGCTGC